>CM067512.1:20163532-20422802 GCA_034509495.1 Acestrorhynchus altus
TTTTCATTTGAAATTTAAAGGAATTAATTAGCAGCACCATTCCTTTTGTTCTGGGCCTATATCGCCTGTGCCATTTAATACTCAGATATTAGTATATTAATCTGCTTCATATTAGTTTAGATGATGGCAGGACCTGCGCTATGAAAGGAGAAGGTGACCTGAAGACACGGTCAGAAATCACCAGTTTGAACTTTCGATTACCACTTTCCAGCATAACTATTGTTTTGTTAATATGAATCAATGGTTGCTGAAAATAACATCTTCAGAATCATGTTGATGATACACTGACTGAAAGACAGAGAAGAACATCTGTATCATTGCCAATTTCAGCTGTCTTCGTTCTATATGACAGATGGGATAGGTGCACAAGACCATTTGGCAAGCCTTGCAATAGATGCATGTCCTGGCCCTGAAGCTTCAGGTTCTTTAGCTTGTCAACAAATGCAAGTGTATCTTCCCTTGCTCCACCGAGAGATCCTCAAAGCATAAATCACGGCAGTATTGTAAACGCGAATTACACTTCCCCCCCCGTAGGTAGGTAATTTTGTTTACTGTACAGTACTCTTAACCATATTGTTACTAACAACAGTCAGAAAGTATTGGTAGAAAAAAAGTACACTATAATTCAGTAAAATAGTGAACATACACAATCACATATTTTATGTAGGGCATTTTATTATGTTTTTGTTGTGTATATTTATTTGTAACTGTGAAACAATTACATTCTTCATTGTATTCCAGCCTAGATTATTTATTTTCTACTTATAACTATGCTGTTTTTCAATTTTAACGATGAAATAAAATTATTCTTTATGTCACTTGTAAACACAGTGTGTAGTAACCTACTTGAAGTTTTTAATCTTTCACCACAACAGCAGCTTTGAAGTTTAAATATGGGCTTGTTTGCTGGTCAGTAACTATAGATGGGCTATGCTAAACTAGCATTTTCTCTGATACTGTTAAACATGCCAGAAGTTTCAATGTACTGTAGGTTCTCAGGGACCCTCAGCTGATTCGCTTTTTTGTTGTGTATTGACTGCAATCAGACTCGAGCCGGTGTACTATAGATTGGGTGATTACCTGGCCTGGGTGTAATAGGAAACAAATTAAGCAGCAGAAATGGACTGGTCCTGAAAGACACAGACTTCTTCTGAAAACTTTGTACAATTGTAAATTGCCAAGTGCCTTCCCTTATAATTTCTAATCATTTAGTTAACCATAAGCACTTATAAATGTGGAGCCAAATCTGTGTTTTGAGACCCCTTCCTAATCTATTCTTTCTGAAAATGTATTAGTACACGAGATCACTCCTCTCATTTCTCCATTTGCATTCATTCATAGGTTTGAGTTTCATCTGTACTGAAGTGCATATACTCTTACTATACCAATTATACCATACCACTATACTATAATTTATACTAGAGTACTATACCAGTTTCACTATACTACTTCATACCATACTATAATATACCTTACTCTCTACTCTTACTATATTCTTTACTATACTTACTATACCATACTATACTATACTTTAACTATATCTATACTATACTAATAATCATATAATTTTACTATACTCTCATTATACCATACCATAATATACTCTACTCTACTATTACTATAATTATACTTGTACTATAATACTATACCATACGCCTATACTATACTCACTTTATAATTCATAATATACTATAATTATACCATACTATACTTTACTATACTCTACTATACCATACCATACCATACTATACTATACCACACTATACTTTACTATACTCTACTATACCATACTATAATATACTCTACTATACCATACTATACTATACTCTACTATACCATACCATGTTTATACCTATATTATTAATTTTACTATACTCTACTATACCATACTATATTATACTCTACTCTACTATACTATACTATATACCATACTCTACTATACTACTATACTATATTATACTATACTATACTATACTGTACTGTACCGTACCGTACCATACCATACCCTACTGTACTGTACTGTACTGTACCGTACCGTACCATACCATTTTATACTATACCATACCATACCATACTATACTATAATATAAACTATAGTGAAAGTATGAGTACTGTATCATGATCTAACTCAATTAAAATAGCAGAAACTGTACAATAGTGAATGTTTGTAGTGTTTGGTAGTGTATCACAAGAACCAAAAGTATACTTTAAAGTTTGAAAGTATTCTATTTAAAACACCCAAGTGTGTAGGCTGAAGGTAAAAATGAAAGCACCAAAGTTAAACTAAACTAAACATTTTATTATTTTGGTGGTGTGATGGTGAGTAAATGAAGTGAGGATATTAATTTTGAATAGATATTTTAATAAAATCAACCAGTAAAAGGCAGTAGTAACAACTTACATAATAAGGTAAATGTAATTTAAATCATTTTTAGGTCAATACAACTTAATGCCACTCATTACCTTCTTGAAAGGAGAACTACCTTTCTATAGAGAGAAAGAAAAAGAGCAGCAGCACAAACCCAGCACAGCTTTACAACCCATCTCCAATCTAATAATCATAGACTTCAAATTCACAAACTGCAGATTATGATCAAACACGACGTCACATCACATCAGTCATCAAACTGAACGCTAAATCTAGTTCTGAGACGGAATGACATCACTGACCTGATTGTACTCTTCGCCCGTGATGACGTTGTTCTTCCCACCCGCACCCGACTCCAGGAGCGACCGGCTTAGCCAAATCGCGGCGTAGGGACGCAACACGGCCAATCGCAACCGCAGGTGGGAAGTGGCTTTGTAAGAATACGGGTAGAGAAAAATAACGGCTGGCAAACCACACCGTGGCAGCCTGAGGTTTTTGAGTGAGGCTTCAAGCAACCGAGCTCAATGGGAGGTTGATTCAGTCACAACGGAATCGCCTCTTCAATATCGACTCCAAAATGAAGTGAATCTAATTGTTTGTTTCCCTCGGTGCGTCCAAACACACACACTGCTGTGAATCTGGTGGTGTGTGTGATGATGAGTCAGTGATGAGCCGCAAATCATTTTCATAAACTGTTACTTCTGACTAGCCTGAAGTGCACTTTAAAGGTCAGTCTGCATTTCCATGATGGCTAGTATAGTTGGGACTATGGCAGGTTTTCACCAAACATTAAAATCATATTTATAGTAGGCACACACACCACAGATATCATATTTTCAGATCAAGGGCTACTATATATATATATATATATATATATATATATATATATATATATATATATATAATATATATATATATATATATATATATATATATATTTCATTTAAGATGCATAAATTAATAGAATTTAAATATTTGCATGAGTTTGACCAGGTTTTAGTCAAAAATCTACTTACCCCTATAAGTTTTGCTTATAAGGACTATGGGTTATAAGAGTTATTTATACCTCTAAAAGCGTTTAACAAACATTAATATATAACATCTTTTCATGTGAACTTTCAATTCAAGACTTGTGATTGGAAGGTTGTCGGTTCAATTCCCTGAACTCGCAGGACACGGCTGAAGTGCCCTTGAGCAAATCCCCAGCTGGTTCCCAGGTGCCGTGGATAGGACTGCCCACCACTCTGGGCATGTGAGCTCACTGACCCTAGTGTGTGAATTCATTAGTTTGTATGTGTGTGTTTCACTGTGTGGATTGGTTAAATGCGAAGGACAAACTCCACAGTGGGTCTATATGCACGTTTACATTTTTACCATATTTTACATAATATTTGATCCTTTTCATATCAAGATAAATATCAATAAAAATAAATGAATGAAAATAGACATATTGACTATTTCATTGGACACAATTTTCCTAGTGTATCAGACAGGCTGTCATTGTCTGTGTGTCTGACTGAATTACTGATTTGAAATTCAGTACTTTTGGACCTTTCAGAATATTTACTCCACTTAGTTCCAGAAAAATGAAAACAGTCTGATACTGACAAATTGACAACATGCCAAGATTTCTTTATACTGATTCCGGAATCAGGAATCACAGTAAAAATGCTCTTAACTTTAGGGCATTTCTATTTTATTCATGCAGAATTATTCACACAGTGTATAGATTCATAACTATTTTGTATAAACACTTTCTGTGAATGAGGTTTAAGAGGTAATAAACCCAAGAACATAACGGAGAACAGAGCAGCCCCAAATGTTCTGTTCCATGTACATTTTTTCTCATGTACATCTCTGATCTTCACAATTACAAAGATGTTTAAAAGACACAGATTCAAGTAAATGCTGCAATTACTGGATGCATCAGTCAATAATTGATATCAAAATAAGGTGGGCTATTGTGGTCATATTACTTTGGGGTTTGTTATACTTCAAGGACGGCCACAAAAGTATTAAATGAGGCACAAAAAAACACGTTCAGTCTAGCCATGTTGAGTGGAGCCTGAATGCAGAGTGAATTGTAGTGCTTGTCAAAGCAAGCTAAGGGAATGCTCTGTTGTGGTTCAGTTAGGATTAGGATTTTTCAGAAAAGAAGTATATTAATCTATATTCATTTAGACCAACAGTTCCAAATAAGGACATAACTGCATACAGAATGAAAACAAAAGTTCAGGTACTGAATATGACTTTCTTTACATCTTAAATATTTCATTATGCAGAAACAATGGAAACATTTCTGGAATCCCCCTCTAGAGCATTTGGGTTCTGTTTTTGTTTTGGGTGCTGTGTTTGTATGTTGTGTTTGTATGTTGTGTTTGGATGTTTTGTTTTGGGTGTTGTTTTGGCTGTTTTGTTTTGAATGTTGTGTTTGGATTCTGTTTTTGTATGTTTTCTTTCAGATGCTGTGTTTGGATGCTGTGCTGTGGATGCTGTGATTAGATACTGTGATTAGGATCCTGTGTCTTGATACTGTGATTTGGATGCTGTGATTAGATGCTGTGATTTGCATGCTGTGTTTAGATACTGTGATTAGGATGCTGTGATTAGGATGCTGTGATTTGGATGCTGTGATTAGGATGCTGTAATTAGGATGCTGTGATTTGGATGCTGTGATTAAGATGCTGTGATTAGGATGCTGTAATTTGGATGCTGTGATTAGGATGCTGTGATTTGGATGCTGTGATTTGGATGCTGTGATTAAGATGCTGTTATTATGATGCTGTGATTAAGATGCTGTGATTAGGATGCTGTGTTCAGATGCTGTGTTCAGATGCTGTGTTTAGATACTGTGATTAAGATGCTGTGATTAGATGCTGTGATTTAGATGCTGTGATTAAGGTGCTGTGATTAGGATGCTGTGTTTAGATATTGTGATTAGGATGCTGTGATTTGGATGCTTTGATTAGGATGCTGCCATTTGGATGCTGTGATTAAGATGCTGTTATTATGATGCTGTGATTTGGATGCTGTGATTTGGATTCTGTGATTAGGATACTGTGATTAGATGCTGTGATTAAGATGCTGTGATTAAGATGCTGTGATTAGGATGCTGTGTTTAGATACTGTGATTAGGATGCTGTGTTTAGATACTGTGATTAGGATGCTGTGTTCAGATGCTGTGTTAAGATGCTGTGTTTAGATACTGTGATTAGGATACTGTGATTAGTTACTGTGATTAGGATGCCGTGTTTAGATACTGTGATTAGGATGCTGTGATTAGATGCTGTGAGTAGGAAGCTGTGATTTGGATGCTGTGATTAGGATGCTGTGATTAAGATGCTGTGATTAGGATGCTGTGTTTAGATACTGTGATTAGGATGCTGTGATTAGATACTGTGATTAAGATCCTGTGATTTGAATGCTGTGATTAGGATGCTGTGATTAAGATGCTGTGATTAGGATGATGTGTTCAGATGCTGTGTTTAGATGCTGTGATTTGGATGCTGTGATTAGGATCCTGTGTCTTGATACTGTGATTAGGATGCTGTGATTAGGATCCTGTGTCTTGATACTGTGATTAGGATGCTGTGATTTGATGCTGTGTCTTGATACTGTGATTAGGATGCTGTGATTTGATGCTGTGATTTGGATGCTGTGATTAGGATGCTGTGTTTAGATACTGTGATTAGGATGCTGTGATTTGGATGCTGTGTCTTGATACTGTGATTAGGATGCTGTGATTTGGATGCTGTGTCTTGATACTGTGATTAGGATGCTGTGATTTGGAAGCCGTTATTAGGATGCTGTGTTTTGATATTGTGATTAGGATGGTGTGATTAGATACTGTGATTTGGATGCTGTGATTTGGATGCTGTGATTTCGATGCTGTGATTTGGATGCTGTGTCTTGATACTGTGATTTGGATGCTGTGATTAGGATGCTGTCTCTTGATACTGTGATTAGGATGCTGTGATTAGATGCTGTGATTAGGATGTTCTGATTAGGATGCTGTGTCTTGATACTGTGGTTAGGATGCTGTGATTAGATGCTGTGGTTTGGATGCTGTAATTTTGATGCTGTGTTTAGATACTGTGATTAGAATGCTGTGATTAGGATGCTGTGATTAGATACTGTGATTAGGATGCTGTGATTAGGATGCTGTGATTAGGATGCTGTGATTAGATACTGTGATTAGGATGCTGTGATTAGGATGCTGTGTCTTGATACTATGATTACAATGCTGTGATTAGGATGCTGTGATTAGCTACTGTGATTAGGATGCTGTGATTAGGATGCTGTGAGTAGATACTGTGATTAGGATGCTGTGATTAGGATGCTGTGATTTGGATGCTGTGTCTTGATACTATGATTAGGATGCTGTGATTAGGATGATGTGATTAGAATGCTGTGATTAGATACTGTGATTGGGATGCTGTGATTAAATACTTTTGAATGCTATGCTTTCTGTCTTTCTGTCTGCACTGAAGGGAGGGGTTATATCATGCTGTATCTACAGCCAGTCTCATGCCCAGCACTTGTAAGTCCTGTAAGCTGTGCGTTGTGTAGAATTTTTGTTGAAAATTTCCATCAAAACCTTAAGATTTTGCACAGAAATAAAAGTTGAATATGCATCAGAAAATAGTGGTTGCTGGATGTCGAGCTCCAGCACTGGACAGATGTTCCAACTTTGGTTGGAAATAAAATATCTGTCAAAACCCAACCCTGACTTGACCTTAACCACTGATATTGGACAGAAATGGACACAGATATCCATCAAAACCCCAAACCCAAAATACAACATTTGACAGACACTGAATTTCAGCTGGACATAAAGACGATGTCCAGATGTGATGTCTGCTGTAAAAACATGAATCTAAATAAATAAATAAATAAATAAATAAAAATGACAAATGAAACTATTTTGAATCGAATGCTTTACATGTTCGATTCACTTGTGAATCGGTTCGCCTGACTCATTTATAAAGAACCGGAGAACACTTGGTTCTCTCTCTCTCTCTCTCTCTCTCTGACAGAAAGAGCCTGTTCTGCGCGCGTGCACCCACACTTCAAAGCAGGTGGAGGAGGCGCTCGGCTCTACGGCGCCTTTTAAACGATTCTTTCTTTCATCGCGACATTTGAGGAATAAAATCTTCCTCTTCAGGCTGCTGCCTTCCACATCTCCGCTACACCTGTGGACTGCCTCTCTCCGTCGGACATACGCGTCGCGCTCGCTACAGCTGAAGGAGGAGAAGTGATAGATGCTCTCTTTTCTTTTCCTCCTCTTCGCGCGGACGGAGCGGTGCGCGTGCCCTAGGCGCGAGGGAGCCGCTGGACGGGGCGTCCGCAGCCTCGCGCACCGCAACCAGGCAAGTGAACGGAAGCGGCGCTGCGTCTCCTCCTCACCCCCAAACCATCCCGAGCGGCTCCTAAAACCCCGAGCCGTTTAAGTCGTTTTATGTCGAGACTTTACAGGAACACAGCAGGAGAACGTGTGAGGCAGGTAGAGTCGAGTCAGAGAGTCAGTCGAGGTAAAGATGGGCAGCCCGCTTGTTTAACTCAAGGAACCCGAGAGCCGCACTCTGCGGGCCAGCCTCACAACTCAGGATCAGAGCAACCTACAGACACCATCCTCACAACCAACTCTCTAACCATGGTGTGATGTTCAGATCATGGTGTAAAAAATGAATTAGATTCCAGTAAAAATGTAGACACCAGTAATTGTTTGATAAAAAAAAATACATTTTTAAATTCTCTTTTAAAAAAAAGTTAAAAAAAAAAAAAAAAAAGTATAAATGCTATTTCAGGTGGATCAAAAATGAAGACAAATGAAGTAACCTGGATTCTGCTGAAAATAACTGGAATATGTGACTGTGTCCTATAAACACTGTTCTGATTTTCTGGGAGTAAAAGTACAAAAACATCCCACAAATTTGGTCTAGAGTTCTATACATAAACGGTCCTTATTGGTTTATTAGCTACTAACATTTAATCACTTACACCTAGTGATATTTATGCCATAAAATCACTATCGCTGCTCGTTTTGAGGGATGGAGAAAACAACATACACCTGAGTTCTCCACACGCCGCTTTGATCGGTCAGACTTTATTTTCTATTCAGTCTTCTATTTTCACCAGTCAAGGATAAGAATGATCTCAGACCTCCTGGACTGGATTTACAGCACAGACAGAACCGGGGTTGCAGTCACTTTCACTACCTAATATTAGTAAATGATGTCCAACAGTGTTCAGAGCAGGTTCATGGTGAGTGTGTTTAGAAATCAAACTTTTTCTTTCATATTTATTTACATTTCCTGAAAAACAATTTTTTTAATGCTACACATGAACTGGGAGGGACAACCTACAGCATATAATAGTAATAATAATAATAATAATAATAATAATAATAATAATACATTTTCAAACTTAATGAGAATTATAGTGATTAACAGTTTAATAAACAGATGAATAAATTAAAGTAAAAATTCGCAGAGGCCAGGGACACAACTTAAAGGAACAGTTTCACTGAAACCCAGAGTATGTTACTGAAACAGTTACTGAACTCTTATGACAGACAGAACAATCTGCAGTGTGGCGGTGGAAAACGAGTGACTTCAAACCATAAGATCAAGAGTAAAATACCTTCTGCTGTTTGGCTGCACATGGTTAAAACCACCAATCTACACGACAGTGTGATTTAAGCATCTGAAGTCTCTGCTGGTCAGCTCCAAACAAAACGCCATGATTGTAAAGAGGGAGGCGCCGTGGTGGCCCCCACTGGTGTCCTGACTGTGTGTGTGTGTACAAGCTCATTTCCTCAGTGTGGTGTTCGTGTGAGCTCTTCGCTCTCCTCTCTACAGGTGCCTCAACCCTTCGTCTGACGGAATGGGCTTGCAAGGTTTTTGCTTTTTCATCAGATCTGTTTTAATTACAGGAACAGAGCTTGCTGTGTGTTTTAGGTGGACTAGTTTGACTGTGTATATATGAGATATATATAGACTGCCTCAAGCAGCTCTGCATTCGAATTGTGTGTGTGTGTGTGTGTGTGTGTGTGTGTGTGTGTGTGTGTGTGTGTGTGTGTGTGTGTATATATATATATATATATATATACATAAATGCCAGATTTATTTATTATGTCAATAATTTTACAATGACAAACATTTATTCTTTTTGTTTAAGAGCATCGGCTGTGATATGATTGTATACAGCTATATAATAAAACAAGTAAGAATTAATGCAGTATAAAGTGATCTAAAAATTATGTTGAACTACATAAAACACCAACACATAAAATGATTACGTACTTGCTTATATTTATTAATATAAGCAAAGGCACAGCCTATCCACATAAGGCACCTTTTAAATAGAAGTTTATGTGCCCAGTACTGAAGGTATACAGCTGTAAGGAAATAATACTTTGACTTGTACACGAGTACAAATCCTCAGTTGATAATACACAATTACTGTTTACATGTTTAAAGCTATACATCAAGGAGAAATTACAAGGAAAAAAATGATTCAACATCAAGTGTGGAGTGCGCAGTGGTTATATTATACAGTATACTGCGGTAAACTAATCAGCCTAACATTAGGTGATCACCCACTGACAGGTGAAATAAAGATCATTGATTACGTTCATCTACAGTGACATCTGTCAAAGAGTGGATCTATCAGGCAGCAAGTCAACAGTGAGTTCTTGAAGGTGATGTGTTATGAGCAGGAAAAATGGACAAGTGTAAGAATCTGAGCAACTCTGGGTCAATTTGTGATGGGTAGATGACTCAGTCAGAGCATCTCCAAGACATTAGATAGGTCTTGTGGGGTGTTCCCAAAATACAATTGTCAGTACCTAAACCAAAGCAGTTCAAACCAGCGACAAGGTCATGTTCATTAATGCGATTCATGGACGTCCCACTTCACAACTTAAAGGATGTGCTTAACATCCTGCAATGCCTTGGTGCCAGATACCAAAGGACACCTTCAGAGGTCTTATGGCGTTCCTGCCTTGAATGGTCAGATGTGTTGTGGCAGTGCAAAGGGAACCTACTCAATATTTGAGTAGGTTCTTGAAGACATTCAAGCTTAAAACTAAGCTCAAACGATCAGCTACCTTTTCGAAAACAAGATATTCTTCTTATTTTTTACTGGCTTTGTGTTTATTGGTGTTCAAACAAATTGGTATAATTATTAGGTTACATATTTTACAACACAAGACTTAATGTTACATACATATTTCTATAAAAAAACTTTGTGGGGCCAATTTAATTTTGATGATCTTTAAAATGTGTTCTCTATTAAAAGTACAGATACATTTATTGCAGGGTCAATCTGAAATATACCTCCTTTGTTTCCAAAATGTGTTTGTGTCTACAACAATCTACTATGACAGACTTGTATTGCATGTTGTTAATGAATGAAAGCTGTGTAAAGCCACTAACACTCTGTGTTCCCCTTTTGCTCAGCTGTCCCTTCGCCGATGGGCATCAAATCAGCCCGCATCATCTAAATGAAGTTACTCAGCCATGCAATGTTCCTGGAAGGCTGTGATTCTACTCGGCTTGGCGTCGATCGCCATCCAGTACACAGCAATCAGGACTTTCACTGGCAAGACATTCCAGATATGCCCCATGACCAGCCCTCTGAACTGCAGCTTGGGAGCAGATGGGGAGGCTTTCGGAAGCTTGTGTGACGAGTTCCCTTATTTCATTTACAACAGCTCCAGGAAGACCCATGTCCTTGTCCTGGCCACCACTCGCAGTGGCTCGTCTTTTGTGGGGCAGCTTTTCAACCAGCACTCGGATGTCTTCTACTTGTTTGAGCCTCTTTATCATGTACAGACCACCTTGATCCCTCACTACACACACAGCCGGAACACAGCTGACCGCAGGGTGATGTTGGGGGCCAGTCGGGACCTCCTGCGGAGCTTATACGACTGTGACCTGTATTTCCTAGAAAGTTACATCAAGCCTCAGCCTGCGAACCACACCACAGACAAGCTCTTCCGCCGAGGGGCCAGCAGAGCTCTGTGCTCACCTCCGGTCTGTGATGCATTCAGCGCCACTGAGCCATACATAGATGAGGGCGAATGCATCCGGAAGTGCGCCTCCCTAAACCTGACCCTGGCGGTTGAGTCGTGCCGGGAGAGACGCCATGTGGCCATTAAAACGGTGCGGATTCCAGAGATTAGTGACCTCAGGGCACTCATCGAGGATCCTCGGTTGAACCTCAAGGTAATCCAGCTGGTGAGGGATCCTCGAGGCATACTTTCATCGAGGATTGAGACATTTCGAGACACCTACCGCCTCTGGAGGATCTGGAGGGCCACCGGACGGAAGCCTTACAACTTGGACCTTACCCAGCTCAGCACTGTGTGTGAGGACATCCTTCGGTCCATCACCACAGGCTCTAGTCGTCCAACCTGGCTCCGGGGGAGGTACATGCTGGTAAGGTATGAAGACTTGGCCCGCAACCCTCTGCAAAAGACCACAGAGATTTATGAATTCCTGGGTCTGCCCATGGAGAAGAGTGTGGAGGAGTGGATCCGGGACAACACAAGAGGTAGTAATGATGTCTCGGCCAAGCACAAATATGGCACGGTCAGGGACTCGGCCGCCAATGCAGAGAGCTGGAGGCTCAAACTGTCTTATGAAATTGTTGATCACACACAGACAGTCTGCCAGCAGGTTCTTGAGGAACTGGGATACAAACCAGTTAACTCACCAGAGGAGCTCAAAAACATGTCCGTCTCGGTTATCGAGGACAAAACCTTTGTACCCTTTTTGTAAGCAGAAAATGAAACAACTATTTTTCTACATTTGTACTGTTGCCTTAATCCTTACATTGACTCATTTGGAACATATTTGCACTATGAACTTTGTAAAGCTTGGAAGTTCGTTGCAGTTACTCTTGATAAACAGCACAACAACCACCAAACCAACACGTTGAGTGGAAGAGATCAGCTCAATTGCAGTAAACATGATTAGAATATAAATGACAGCCCTTGTTGACAAACATGCTATGATTAGAAAGGAGCACCATCTGATTAATCAGTTCCTGTATCCTGTTTCTTTGATAAAGGTAGAATTATGTGGGTGATGGACCAAAACTATTTTCCAGAAACTGCAAATGTTTGCTATAATAGAGATCTGAAACACCATGCAATAAACCTGCGAGTGTTGCAGCCAGTCTTGATTTCTGAGTGTTTCTCAGTGTGGACGGTTTGGAGTATAATGTCTATTTTTTTATAGTTTTACAGGGAAATGTACCCTCTTATATATTTTCATTTTATGTGAACTATACATATGACTAAAGTAATTAAATCACTTTAATTATAGTTCATTACAACACTAACACAACAAAAGACAGGTCCTACAAAGAGTTCTTTAAGTGATGCAATAGAAGAACCACTTATACTTCCATAAAAAAATCATGTTTCGTGGTTCTATGTGAAACCAAAAGTGGTTCTTCTGTAGCGTTGGTCACAAAACCATCTGCAGTTTTAAAATTGTAATTTAAAGCATTACACCATACTTTGTTGTTAAAAGAAATTATACATGGAAAACATTGCATAGTTTATGCAAAAACATAATTTTCACACAACTCTTAAAAATAGACAAGAAGAACCAACAAATGAGACAAATATTACACATAAATTGCACATTTATTTATTGAGGATAATGATCCCGTATTACATATATGTGTGTGGCACCCTTGTGTAGCAATAACAGCAACTAAACATTTATGACAACTAACCTGCACATCGGTTTGAAGGAATTTTAGCCCATTCCTTCATATAAAGCAGCATCAACTTGGTTATGATGGTGGGTTTCCTCCTATGAAGTGCTTGCTTCCAGTCTTTCCATAATATTTCTATTGGATTAAGGTCAAGACTTGGCTGTTCCAATATATTAACTTTATTCTTTAACTATTTTTGGTAGAACAACTTTGCTTGGGGTGCTTAGGGTCACTGTCTTGCTGCATGGTCCATGTTCTCTTGACATTCAGCTCACAGTCAGAGATCATGACATTTTTCTTTAGAATTTGCTGGTATCATTCAGAATTCATTTTGCATCAACGATGGCAAGCTGTTGTGACCCTAATACAGCACAAAAAGGCCCAAACTATGATACTACCACCACTGTGTTTCACAGATGGAATAAAGTTCATATAACAGGGTGCCCCCTCACACCTAATTTTCACACCATTGATTGAAAACACCTTCAAATAATCTGCAATTCTAAAAATTCACATACTTTTGCCACATATAGATATGTAATATTGGATCATTGTCTTATGAGAAAAAATTTTAGGTTAAATTTATGCAAAAATCTAGAAAACTAAGGTTTTGCAAAAGCACCATTGTATTGTCTTTCTTATTGGATGAGAAAGTGAGTTTAGTATAATTGTCTAGTGGAAGAGGTTTCTGTGTGTTTTTCAGCTCTAGATACATTTTATGAAAAGTAGAAAAAGTCTTTCTGCATTCAGTTTGACTTTACACATCAGTTAGGAAAGCAGTAATTTCAGAATCACACTGGTATCATCAGATAATTTTATATTATATATACATTTTATATTTTCATGCTATTTTAAGGCTGTACTGAAATAAAACTGATGTATCCAATACAATTTTTCACCACTGCACAAACTGAGCTTTAAAATGCTTTAATGCACTTTAAAATGCTTCCCTACAACCAGCATATTTACTGCATTTACAATGAGCACCTCAATCCACACTGGCTGTGATATGATTGCGTCATCAAGAAATGCTTTTCTTTGGTATAAATTATTCAGTCTTATTTGGGCAGACACCAAACGTGCTTTTTTCTTTGCAAATAATTTCAGTTGCTGAATATTCGATGCATCCAGAGCAGAACATTAAGTTGATGCTGGACAAAATCATCTGCATTTCATTCATTTTACTGTATTTTGTTTGAGTAATATTAAATGTAATATTCACCTGTAATGATTTTTATATTATATTGTACATTTTATAAATGTACAATATATCAGCAATGGCAGATATGTATATGCTACATATTGGATATTGGTTTTGGACCATAATCCCCATATCAGTGCATCCCTTGATAAATAATAAAAAAAATAATAAAATATATAATAAAAAAACAGACATTTTTAAAATACAGAATTGCTTTAATTGTAGAATACAGCATCAATTTAGCAAAAATAGTTCTATAATAGACAAAAATCTACTTGTTTTCTTCCCCCAAAGTCCAGTTTATAGTAACAGAGTCTCCAAGACAAGTCACCCAACACAATCGTGAAGATGGATGGAAAAAAAAAACAAACAAAACAAAGAAAAAAAAAAATAGATAGGTGACTGAACAGCACACTGTGTGGAAAAGCCTACTGCTGAAAGCATGCAATGTACCAGTACTCAAATATCATGCCAAAATTAGAATTTGCTTGAAAATAATAATGAAAAAAACAAACAAAAAAAAAAAACCTCACAAATGCACATTTCAGTTAAATAAAAGAGCAAAAGAAGAAAAACAAAAACACATACAATCCCACATGCACATTATCTAGTGTAATGAACTGGACCCCTAATGGGATGTAAAGAGCGATGAAAGATGAAGATCAAGATGAAGAGAATACGTTAATCTGAACTGCTTTGCTTTTGAATGCTAGGAACATTGTAGTCAAGCTTCCTGGACCTTCATGACAAATGAAGGCAGGTAAACACACACGTACATTAGATGGTTTCTGAGAGCAAATAAAAGCTTATGGGTGGATTAAAGAGCAGTTAGAATGATGACTCTCAAGACTCTGAGTAGGTTAAAGAGCAGAGAATGCAAACTGGTTAAAGGAGCCACGACAAAGTGTTATATGAAAGTGTGATTTTTCTCATCATGCAGTGTGAAGAACAATGTTAGCATACCTGACTGATCAATAAGAGAGGAATTACTTTCAGCATCTAGTGGCAGAACGTGAAATTCCTCTACTGCAGATCATATCACATTCATCTCGCAACATCATGAAGTAATGTTCTTAAAAACAACGGTGCTTGAAAAGCTTTGTCTGAGTTATGCCATAGAACCACTTTTAACTCCCACTTCAATTTCAAATTAGCTTAAACAAAACAGTCCATCAGTCATGACTGACGTTTGACTCCAATTTTGCTCTTTGAGTTTCAGTGTCTCAGTAAACTGTACCCAGAAAATGCAATTCTTGTAGGAGACTATCAGGAGGTTCATGTGTGAACACAAGCGGACATGCATGACCAGAAAGATTACATTACAGACCACATCTTCATGATTCTACAGACAAACACGGGCATTTGTCTGTAAAATAATGCTACCTGTGGGCATGATTTCCATTCAAATGCAGCATGGCATTGCCAGCAGAGCTAAGCGAGTTTTGGAGGTTTACGTTTTCAGAGCATTCGATGTAGTATTCAAGTGTAGGGCAAGATTCCTAACCTTACATTCACTCTGGATGAGATGCCATTTGAGCTAATGATCAAGGAGGACTTTCATGGCTGGTAAAGACATTTTCAAGTGTGAGGCAAAAATCACAAACAGTGAAAGTAACCCAGTAATGTTTGGGGTTTTAATGCCATAGACCATGAATGAGTACCGTAACCGCCCACACCTCCCTCCCACCTCCAAAAAATCTGACCATGATACGAAAAATGACCACTGGGAGCCCCATCTCTTCACCCTGGTAGAACAGTCTCTGAACAGTCCAGTGAGACCCCTGCTATAGACTGAAAATATTGCTACATTAGCCTTGTTGCCCCAGTGTAAAACAGAGTATAGACTCCAAACACATCTTGACTGCTTGACCACATCTGGCTTGATGAACAATTGTTTTGGAAATGTGGTTCTTGGTGGCATCACTCCAAACAACACCTTTACAGCACCACTGTGTTTAAAAGTGTAGTGTTATCTTTTGTTTAGTGAAGAAAAAAAACCCAAAAAAACCAGATGAACTCAAACAGGCTGAAATTCCACCCTGTCTAGAACTGGAACAACATTTTTGTTCATATGACAAAGATTAGAGAGAAGTTCACCCAGCCTTGATTAAAGCAGTTCATCATCCCCGTCCTGGGGTTTCCACTGCATTTCTCGCTGCAGACTCAGCATTTGAAGGGCTTGATAATTACACATTGAATTAAGTGTGCTAAATAAGGGAAATCATAAATACACAAAGTTGGGACTGAAAAATCATTGAGCTGAAGCCTCCACAGCAGCCTTGACACTGCACACTGAGGTGATATTCTGCTGCAGAGCCTCAAATAATACTTAGGTTTTTGCAGTGGCTGGTCCAAACGGAGACATACTAGCTATCATTTCAATGAATGGAAGTGGACATATGTCTCTCTCCAGCGCCAAGCATACAGACATACAGTCCACACCTCAGCTGCTAAATAAACAAACAAAGCAACAAATGAAAAACTAGGGGACAAACAGAAAAAGCATGAGATCCCAATGGTCAAACATACAGCAATTTAAGCCAGCAGAAGTTACCCTTTTGCACTGTTCCACGGTTCATTTTCTAGTGCTAACAGGCTTAAGGGGGGTATAAGCTGGAATTTGTGAAGCACAGGAGGGCAACTTCTGCCAGCAACTTGGTCTACTTACTGTTTCCAGAACACTTAAACCTCAGAGAGTGACCACACATACCTGGTCAGACAGTAACGGATACATCAAAGCAAACAGAAGCTCGTAGCCATTAGCCGGCCTAATCCGACTTGTCTTTTTTCTTTGATGTAACTTTACCAGCCACTGCTGAACCCACCGCCCCAACCCCTCCTGTTACCACGGAGACACTGCCCTTGACCAATCCTACGCTGGCCGCTGGCACGCTAGTCACGGCAGTTTTGGTCAACTCAAAACTTTTGCTGCCCACCCAGGCCACGCCCCCCAGGGTGGCACCTACGGCTCCTTTGGTCAGGTTAAAGAGGCCACCTGTCACTCTCCAGACCACACCCCCTTCGCTCTTCGGATGGTCTTTGTCCGGATCTGAAAGGCATAAAGGAAAAGGAACTTTATCAGGGTTCATTTCTGAAAAGTGTGTCAATACTTAACCTCATTTGAACACATCAGCTGACCTTTACAGTGTGAAAACTGCACAATGAATGGACCCATAGAAATGACCTTATTACAAACATGACCCCGTTACTTTAAAGCAGCTGAAAGGAGAAATGTTACCTCAGCTGCGGTCAATATGTTTATGTGCCTGCTTCAGTGCTTCTGCAGTTGACCTGAGAGTGAGATTTTCCAGTTTAAAGACACACAACAGGTAGAAATGGCTCAGATGTGACCCAGATGTGTTGTGTGTGTGGCAGTGTGAATGGCAAAAACACACTGAATCTGAATTTTTTTTTATTCCGATTTGGGCCACTGTGTGGTATCATTTCTGCGAATGGTACATGTACCTGATTAGAAAAACGAGTCTGAACATCCAGATCGCAATTCGTGTCACTGTAACATCAATGCAACTCGGCTTTCCTCGTAAATGTGTGCTGAGGAGAAGGGAAAATGGATGACTGCAGTAAGGGGGGGGGTTTCAGGGACAAGGTAACAGGCCTCATGTACAGTATATGTAGGGAGGTGTCCATGTTGAAATTCAAAGGCACATATCACAACCTCTCCATGGTTTAAGAACACAGCTGCCGGAGGACGTGGCAGCAGCGTCAAATGAAAAATTGAAAGCAATGTTTAAAGAAACCAAGAACACAAAGCAAAAAATGCAAAGATAGACAGAATAGGGGCGAGGCCTTTTTGCAGTGAGCTTGAATGTACTTTCAATGACGAGCCCAGCTGTCACGCACTGGAACTTCTTGACAGCTTCTGTGATGCTGGCGAAAATGATCTGGAAGTTAACCTTTTGCACGTCTCTTCGTATTGGAATGTGAACAGTCAGAAATACTTCACATTAAAAGAGCCAAAAGATTGGATTTGGTGAGAAAATCAGATTTATTCCACACCTTCTATGTGAAGCCTAAAACTCTCTTCTGATGATGTAACTTGGAAGTATAAAAGACATCCACATTGAATTCTTGAATTTTCAGGAACAGCGTGCATCTGTCAGGGGAGGGGAAACCCTTGACAGACTTGCTTTATCTCCCTTGGGCCCATTGAGTCTATCTCAGTATCTCTCTCTCACGGGAAGCATCTGAGGTCAGTCTCTCTGTCGGGTCTCACACAGCATATCATGCTTTTTATCATCGGTGCCCCTGACTTGCAGTTAGTGCTTGGTTTCCCCTTTCTTCAGTGCCACAATCCCCATGTGGACTGGCTCACCCAGTCTGTCCTTCAGTGGGGACCATCCTATAGCTTGACCTGCCTCAGGCTCCCAGAGAAAGCTGGGCCTGTTGATGCCACTCCTCTTTGGGGATGACGGTGTTTGAGTGCCAGTAAAGGTATGCTCTGCATGTGTTTCATGCAGCTGATTCACAGCTGCCACAAGATCTGGCTTAGGGCCTGGAAGCCTGGTCAGCAGGGGGAGCTCAGAAGTGGCAACAGGTGTGGCTCTTGGCGAGGGAGCTACCTTTGTGGGGTGCCTCCCGCAAGCTGACACTGGGCTACCTTTGCCCCTTCAAAGTTCTTTGCCAGGTCTCTGTGTCATACTATCTCACCCACATGACCTTGATGCGTGTTAACCCCACCTTCCATGTGTCCCGTCTGAAGCCTGGTTTGTGCTTGGTGGGACTCACCATCTCCTTGACATGGAGCTAGTATGTGCCATCTGGCAGGACCGTGCAGCTGAGTTGGGGACATTGAGCACCGCCCCTTGTAACTCCTTAGAACCTGCCGTTCTGGGCTGGATCTTTCTCAAACAGAGTTAAAGACTCTAAGCTGGTATTTTGGATAAAAGAAGGTTGAAAGTCTTGTCACTTCCCTACAAATCTTTGCACATCTCTCGTCAGCCGAGACGTTTTGCTCTCCCTGATGCTTTTTCAAGTTCGCTTTCTTAGTTTATTTTGGGAACTTCCTTCTGTTTACCTTTTCCACATTCACCTCAAAATTATTGCAAAAATGATTGCAAGCTGGCTAATGTAGGTGGTTGGTGTGGCGCAACAGATACCACCAGCGAGCCACCACACCATGTGGGAGACTGGGGTTTGATACCTAGTCCGGGCAATTATGCTGTGCTACACCAATTAGAGTCCTTGGGCAAGACTCCTAACACTACTCTGACCCACCTCTGTAACATGAGTAACCTTGTAAGACGCTCTGGAGAAGAGAATCAGCTAAATGCCATAAATGGGCCAGTTAGCTAAACATAAGATGAGAGGCATGTCTGTATTTATTAGTGTCTACATGAGTGGCTACACTAGTCCGGTTTTCTTTTTCACTGTGGGGGAATTCTCAATGATTACATGATGTATCTGCATAATAAATGTTGGGTATCGCAGTGAGAGAGAGCACTGCCAGGTGAAATATGAAAAGAAGATAAAGCTGTAAATTCAAGCATCTGCCGTCCATTGTATCAGATCCGGGGATCCGGCGTTCTCCTCCAAGCGTGATGGCTGCCCGGCAACGAAAGGAGGCGGTAGGCTATCGTCACATTACTCGGACGATTTCTCCCCCCAGGAGAAGGGAGCAGGAGCAGGGCATGTAATGTGGGAGGCTATTTAGGGGGGTGGGTAATTGGCACATCTAAAATTGAAAAGTTGGGAAAAATGGCAAAAAAAAAAAAGTTGAAAATTCTGGAAAGCCAATGAAAATGAAGGACATATTGGTGCACTTCAGAATAAAACCACAGCATTAAATGTTCTCACAGACAAAGTATTGACTCAAAACATCTCTAAATGCTCACACGAAAGCATTCTTTGTGAATGGGTCCCTGTTCATTCCAATACAATAGCTATGCATTCAAAGCAGCCTGACCTTGGAACTGAGAGTCATCTCATTGATCCTGAGCTCAAGCCATGGAATAAAATGCAGACTATGCTTCATGTCCGTCATATTCTGAGCCAGGCCTGGAAGCATCTATCATTAGGGGGGAAAAAAAAGAAGGAATGAACAGATTTTCTTTTGAAATGAACTGAACGGGCTAATTAGCTGATGCACAGATTTCAGGTCATTCTGGGTATGAAGGAAACGCGAGACTGAATTCCTCCCTCTGGCTACGCAGTCTGACAGAGACAGAACGTTGTTGAGTCAAAGAACACGGATTGTGCTCCTCTGCTGGCCACCGCTGGCGCCAACATTTGGAATCATCCTACTCTGCTAACGGGGGAGTGTAAAATCACTAGCCCAGGGTTTGCTTGATATTTGAACTGGAGAAAATGGGATTAAAAACTCTGCTCAAGGACACAACAGTCCCTGAACTGCGACAGTCTGTATTTATTTATTAATTTTTTTCAATGAAACGTCGGGTAGAGAGAGCAAGAGAACTTGAGCAGAAACTGATGCCAACGATGACCCAGCATCTTCCAGTTAGAACAAATCAGAATCATATCAAATCATGTTCGTAGTCACATCACATTGCACAGGTGTAAGGGTGCGTGGAAAACAGAAGAAAAATAACCAAAATTAAAGATAGAAATAAACATAGATTTAATATAAATAGAAATTAAAAATGGATTTTGCACTCTATTTACATCTGCACTGGGTATAGAATTAGATGTAGCTGTGCGAAGGAAGTGGGAGAAAGTATTTGGTGGGTGCAGTGTAACTGAGCAGATGGTACTGCTCCAGTAGTGAGTAAAGTGCAGGGGCAGAAAGAGTTTATGTGGTGTGAAGGTGTGATGAGGCAGGTGAGATGAGTTGTGATTGGCTGTGGACTGGAACACTGAGCTACTGCCTGTTTAACAGCTTTGTGGCCTGTGGTGGCTTGGCGGTGCACATCACCAGAGTTCAGCTCCCAAACTTTCCCAGCTCCCAAAATTTATACACCAGTCTCTGTCTGAGGAACACCAGGAGGATTATAAAGGACCCAAGCCACTGCCTGTTCTCAAAGCTGCCCAGCGGTAGGAGGTACAGAAGAATGAGGACCAGAATCAGCTGGTTCCAAGACAGCAGGCCACAAAGCTGCTAAACAAGCAGTAGCACGGTTTTCCAGTCCACAATGAGTCCGTCAGGGCCGCTGAGTCAGGAGGGGCGGCTCAGCAGGCTACAGCCCCAGATCTCAACTAGCCTATCGCCTATCCCTATATCTGGATCCGTGACTGGTCAAGAAGCACAAAGCACACAATACAGTGTGACGCTGGTGACAGGCTTCTGATCCTTTTGAGATATCCATACAGCAAAACCAACACTGCTATATCAATAACAATGTACTACTAAGGACTATTGTAATGCAGGGCTGGGCAATATATCCATATTTATATAGATATTGGGATATAAACAGAGCATGATATGGGCTGAGCCCGGTATTGTTTATATTGAGTTTTAAAGTTCTAAATAACATTCTGTTTGTATTTTGCAGTTTGTTCTCCTCCACCGCCCCATAAGACTTCTTTATTTACACTAAGTTCAACTATATGATGTCATGGGGTGTCCTAATCCTAATCATCTATCATATTGTATACTGCAATTCAGATCAAATATATCCAGACATTATTTATTTTCCCATATTGCCTAGCCCCTGGTGTAATGTACAAATAGGTTTTAACATTTGATACACAGATCAGCAATGACCACAGCATGTTCAATAGCTGTTAAGGTACTCCAAAGACCATTCCCTCATCTTTGTACTCTCAGATGCTCCAACATAGCAATGCCACTGTTATAAAAGGCTGCCAGTTATTTTAAGAAATAAACTGCCTCCATAAGGACAGGAGGAAAACTGGCTGTTGGAATAAATACTGAACTCTCCATAACTATGCACTGACCACACCCATGAAATGCTCCGCTGCAATTTAGGATTCTAAATTGTATATAACATATATTGCCCACCCCTAACTGAGTGCTTCATTATCTGGCTCCTGCATTTGCCAATTTGAACACAGTCCTACAATACTGCGTCCTGCATCTGTTGGCTTGTAGTCTGAATGACCTAACATAGCAAGCCTGTGCCAGTTGTTTTTCTGCCCGAGCCAAATGAAAGCGCAATTTTGGCCGGCTCTCTGAAACTGACTCAAATCTTCAGCTTTCACATGGTTAGTAATAAGCCAAGCAGATGCAGCCGCACAATCTGGAGCCAGCAGCATCGGCCCCTGCCTCTTAACTTCTTCTGGAGGACTGTAAAGCTACGTGCCACACAGCAGTCGCCAAAACAAAGCACTGTCAGCCATGGACAGAAATGGCGTCTTTATGTGGGATCAACTTTATGAAAGGACCATGAGGGAGGTCCATGTTTGTGTGTGTGTGTGTGTGTGTGTGTGTGTGTGTGTGTGTGTGTGTGTGTGTAATGCAGAATCGATAAAAGAAGTCCGAAAATAGCTAAAACATCTTAATAACTAGAGAGAGCATCTTTACTGGTATATAGGACATATTATTGACTGGGTCATCAGGGCCAGTGTCCAGAGACCTCTTTAAAAGGAACGGGGGTTGGGTTGGGTGACTCACACCACAAGGCCGGAGAGGTTTCAAATACTTGACAATCCACTACATATATAGATTTAGATGAACAAAACTGTATGTACAAATGGACAAGATGTAAGATGTATGTAAGATCTATCTATCTATCATATATATATATATATATATATATATATATATATATATATATATATATGTGTGTGTGTGTGTGTGTGTGTATTCAAAGCAGCATAATGTGATATAAGGTGTTTATGCAGTTGGACTCCCCCTAGCATTGGGGAGTGTAATTCACCTTTACACTAATGCCATAAATACAATTCATGCATTAAGCTTCCCCTCATAGACAGCTGTACAAATCTCTCAGTAGCAATGACAGATGTTCCAGTCAGTGGACCATTATGATAATTCTGCAGCTCTTATTTTATGGAACAGCTACTACATAATGTTTAAAATACAATAAAGAAAGACATTCTGTCTGAAGTTCTCAGGCCCTTCTCCTCTGAAGGCTCTCCTCTGAAGTCTCTGCCAACTTTCTGGTTTTAATGTTGGTTTATCCTTTAACAAATGCATGCTTTCACAATGTCATCCCAACCCTCAGTCCAAGAGCATACATTCGGAACTATTAGTTGTTTAAACAGCAGATCTTACAGGGCACACCTGGGCAACAACACTCACCCATCAGTAACATGTTCCAGTCATTTGCTCACTTGGAGAAATGGGTGGGGATCCAGTAGAGGGCTCAATGAACCAAGTCCAAAGTTAATAATGATGTTTAAATATTGGAACAGAAATATATGATGTATGGTGTAATTAATCGTTTGAAACGCTCTGTTGGTTTATATACACTACTGTTCAAAGGTAGTGAGCACAAGATGGGTTCTGAACCCATGTGGCAGGTTTTTATTCAAGCATCACAGCACAGCACGATGACTGTCTGAAATCCATTTGTTTGACTGGTTTACAATTACCCATTTTGACCACCTCCTTGTTTCTACACTCAGTGTTCATTTCTCTCAGCTTCACTTACCAAACAGAAGCACTTTGTAGTTCTAAAATTAGACTGCTATGCAATTTTAGTAAACCGTCATTTTATATTCATTACATGTAAAGTGACATTTCAACAACATATACCAAAACCCCAAAATTACATTAATAAGGTCCTGCAACCAGTGCCCCTAAGGTTTCTGAACACACTCCAGTTTGCTACTCCAGCAGGACAACACTTATCTGCACACTACTGCACAGATACTATGTCATGGCCAGCTGCGTCACCAGAAGTATCCCTAACTGAAAATATGTGGGATGCTATTGGATGTGCTGTCTACACTACATCCCCACAGCAAAATCTGCAGGAAAAGAGTGAGAATACTCAAGCTGCATGGGATGGATTACTGCAAGAGACCATTAGGAACCTCTACCACTCCATTTTTAGACCCTTGGCATGTTGCATTACACCCAACGCCACACTGATAACCTGATATGTTTCTGGTAACCTTTATCTTCCTTCCAAATAGCATTGCAGTATTTGTCAGGGGTGCAAGTATTTTTTGTGAACTATTTTTTTGACCACGACTGTATATAAATATCACTGACAGATGAAGTGAATAGCACTGATTATCTGGTTGCAGTGCCATCTGTCAAAAGCTGGGTATATTATCCAGCAAGTGAACAATTAGTAGTTTTCTTGAAGCAGGAAAAAAAGGGGGAAAAACCTCCCAGTTTGATCTACAGAGACCAAATTGCTAGATTGCTAGAAGACTGTTGCCTTGGGCTGTTTTAGACAGCGTGATAAACTTTTGTTTTTGCATTAAAAGAGAAAAAATGTTGATTCAAATTTTAGACAACAGTCTTGAAGAATTTTCACGTCAGTTAAGCTAATTTTATTTACTTTCAAAACAAAAAGACATTTCCAGCTTCACTCAAAGTAGAAACATTATTTGTTTTGATTAATTTTCTTATTTTTATCACAAACTTCAAAGTGTTCTGAAAATATCTCACCTTAATTGATGACCATGAATGTAAAACTGTATTTTATAATGGAAGTGACAAACCATAAACGAGCTAATTCCAAACCACACTGTTATGTAACAGTCTTGGTTTATTATTTTGCATGTGATTTTCACATTTTGCACTGCCTTGTGAAATGGGCTTCACTACAAATGAGGCCAGAAATCAGCATAAACATCTCCTGACTGACTGTGAAATACATGTCACCTCTTGGTTGTGATGTATTTTATCATTTGCACAAAAAGCCTCTCAGACAGAACAGAGACATTAGAGAGCATATCATAAAGTCCCACAGTCAGACCAGCAGCTCTATTGGTCAGGGATGCAAATTCACATATCAAACGTTCACTCTAAAGTTTAAACTCAATGCAAAAGTTTGCAGGCAACTTTTCCATTGCAGTCCAAATACAGGTGGGGTGGGCAGACAATTGTGTAAATCCTAATATCATATTTGAACTATGGATACTCTACCCTAACTAGGGATGTGACGAAGTTCAAATTTGATGACATTCGAACTTCGACTATTTTTAGCAGATTCGAATTCGACGGATGTTTTAGGGCCAATTTTCCTCGAATGCGGATTTGAAATCGCCGCCGGTATAAAAAACAGAACGGTTCATACTGTAAGGTCCGGACAGCACGAAGCGCACACAGAGATAAACACAGCACTTTAATGGGACAAATGCGTTAAACTGAGTCAAACAGTCATTTACAGGCAGGAGAGACAAAACCAGACTGGACAAACCAGAGACGGAGTCGAAAAACAAGCGAAGATCAAAAACCGGCAGAATAAACACAGGACGAAACGAAAGGCAGGATAAGAAAACGGAACCGGCTCAAACAGACAGACTGATAACGATAAACATGGGTAGCGCGCTGAGGCTGCGAGCCTAAGCTAGACACTGAACAGGTTAAAGTCTCTCCGGACCAGGTGAATACAATCAGAACTCTGGTGATCGGAAGGTGAGGGAGTCACGTGATCAGTCAGGTAACAAACTGAAGGATTCTGGGAATTGGAGTCCGGAGAGACTGAGGGGTGCATGACACATACAGGTTCATTTCCGACCTGCAGGTCATCTTTTAGAGACCGCCAATGTTCATCTGAATATAATGAATGTTGTTTACTTTCTACTTCTGCTTGACATCAATAAATAATGAAAATGGCTGAATGTGGTAAGAAAACAAGTGTAAAACACAAAACAGTAGTAAACACGAACAGTTCTACACTACTAGTTGAGATATGTCTTCTTTGTGTAAGAATGCCCAATTAGTTAATTACATGAAAATAAATGATTGATAATTTTATAATTCAGTGTCATTTAAACAGCATGATGAATTGTTTACAGTACACCGTGTGTCTGTGACTACCTGTGGCTGATGGCCTGTTTAAGCATCATGTATTTGTGTTCAAAAAATACAAAAATATAAGCACAAATGGGTGTATCAGTGTTTATCGGATGTTTACCAAAACCGCATTCGCATTTGACGGATTTGTACCTAAAAAAATTGAATCCGACGGATGCGGATCTTCCTCAGCTCCGTCACATCCCTAACCCTAACATGTGATGATCTTATACTGAGGTGCAGAGTGTTACTCCAGCAGGCAGGAAGTTGCAGCAGTGTCTCATTAGGACACTGGGTAAAGTAGTTTTGAGCCACAGCCTCATCCTCTGCCATCTGCCTCTCTCTCACTCTTCATTACAGCTGGTGTCACTGGGACAGAGCTCAGCCGGTGTGACCGTAATGACCGGGGTGAATCTCACACCTCCAAATGTGCTAGCTGCTTTGCAATTAATAGCTAGCTCCAAGCTCTTTGCCCTGGTGGTGTGGTAATTACGTGCGCCGCCCTCACCGGCCTCGGTGCGCCACGCTGCTGCTAAACACACAGAAGCTCAGAGTGAGGAAAGAGACTAGAGATGAAGTCTATTAAGAAAGAAAGCAAAGAAGACAGAAAGGCTGGATGCAAGACAAAATGTGGGAATATATATTCCATCAGAGGTGCAAAAACAATGCATAATTCTGGCAATTCAATCGCATAGACTTTGGAATGGATTTACACTAGAATGGGTTTAATCAATTAGAATTTGGCTCATTAGAAAGTATAGATGAAAGTGTACTGCTGTACTGTTTTAATTGTCTATACTGCAAAACTCTAAATTCTCAAACATAATTCTAAAGCATATTAAAGGAATCAAACTGGATCAAAACAAATTGTGCTAAAATGTCATTATCAATAATTTGGTGACAACGAAATCTAAAGAATCATACAAACCGAAACTGAACCATTTGCATCCATAGCAGCAGTAGTAGCTGCAGAAATAGTATGAGTAGTATTAAGAGTAGTATGAATAATAGTAGCATCAGCAGTAGTAGTAGTAGTGGTGTTAATGATGGCAGTATTAACAGTATATCATCGGTATCAGCATCAGTAGTGGTATTGATAGTAGTAGTACTATTAGTAGTAAGAGTAGTAGAAGTGATAGTAGCAGCAGTAGTAGCCAGGCATGGTAAGGTAAAGGCGATCATAGACCCACTGTGTTTTGCACACAAGGGAATTGGTCCTCTGCCTTTCACCCACCCACACACAGTGATACACACACATACACACTACTGAGTTCACACACTAGGGGACAGTGAGCACACATGTCCGGAGCAGTGGGCAGTCATACCCATGGTGCCTGGGGAGCAGGTGGGAGTTAAGTGCCATGCTCAAGGGCACTTCAATCATTCCCTGCCAGTTCAGGTATTCAAACCAGCAACCTTCCACCAGGTCATGGTGGCCCCTACCAATAATAATAATAATAATAATAATAATAATAATAATAATAATAATAGAAGCAGCAGCAGCAGTAGTAGTAATAGTTCAATCAGTAGTAGTAGCCAAAGTAATAGTAGTATTAGTATTAATAGTAGTATTATTGGTGGTAGTAGAAGTAGTAGTAGCACCATTAGCAGTAGTGGTAGTAATAGAAGTATTAGTAGTAAGAGTAGTAGTAGTAGTAGCCTACTAGTAGTAGTAGGCTCGTCTTCAATGTTCCTAAATTCAGTCACGTAACTCCTCTGCTGCGTTCCCTTCATTGACTCCCTGTAGCTGAACATCAGATTCAAAACCTTGATGCTGACCTACAAAGCCAAAAATGGACCAGCCCCTCCATACATGATGGCAATGGTCAAAACTCGAGCTGTACCAAGAGCCCTTCGAGCTTCAAGTACAGCTCGGCTTGACCCACCATCCCTCAGAATGCAAGGAAAACATGCATCCAGACTCTTTTCTGTTCTGGCACCAAAATGGTGGAACGAACTTCCCCTGGGAGTCCAAACAGCTGAGTCCCTCACTGCCTTCAAACGCAGACTGAAGACTCATCTGTTTCAGGAGTATTTAACTCCTTTTGTTTCAACATGGTCTAAATGTGCGGAATCTCTAGATTCCTTGTCTACTAGCTAAGGATATTCCAAGTAAACTGCAAAGCACTTTTGTAAGTCGCTCTGGATAAGGGCGTCTGCTAAATGCCGCAAATGTAAATGTAAATGTAGTAGTAATAGAAGTATTAGTAGTATTAGTAGTAGTAGTGGCTGTAATAGTAGCATTAGTATGAAGAGATGTACTAGTATTTTGTAGCAATAGTAGTATATATAGTAGGAGTAGTTGTAGTAATAGTAGCATCAGTAGTAGTATTGGTAGTAATAGAAGTATTAGTAGTAAGAGGAGTAGTAGTAGTAGTAACAGAAGTATTAGTAGTAAGAGGAGGAGTAGTAGTAAGAGAAGAAGTAGTAGTATTAGTAACAGAAGTATTAGTAGTAAGAGGAGTAGTATTTACAGTAGAAGCAGTAGTAATATTGTATAATCCAGAGGTTTATACAGTAAATCTGGCTAATATTTCTAGACGATGTGTTAATGTATTTAGTTGATGCACTGAAACGTTTACATTTTACTCATTTACTGCATTTGAAATAAATCCTATTCTGATCCAGGTGGATTCAGCCCCAGTTCCACGTTACATAAATGCTTATTATTTTGGCCTCTGCAGATATTTACAGGAAAAGGGCCCAGAATGACCATATCTGTGCATGACACACTGCACCACTGTGGAAAGCTGAGCGTGTAAGGTTTATGATGTAACACAAACGGACCTGCATGGTATACAGATCTGATCCTGTAACAGATCAATCCAGAAACAGCACACACAAGCCATGTGATGTAATGCTAGCTTTATGTTATGCAGTTCTAGGGAGAGGATTCTTACAGGTCTGATCCAGAGTGGCAGTAACAGAGTAACATCTGACCTCCGACTGGACAGCCTGACAGAATGCAGCCGTACCTGTCGGTCATTCTACTTGAACAGGTAAGCCTCAGCAGTGTCAGACAGACACACAGGCAAACAGCAGAATGAAGGGCTGGAGTGATAGGCGATAGATTTCTCCTCACCATCACACACTCCCCATATCACGCACACCATCCAGCATTACATCTTGATTAGGTTTCACTGAGAGCAGACTGAGCGAGGCGAGAGGACTCGACTTTAATCTTTCCTAACTGATAACTGATTACTGCCCTCCAGCAGAGATCCAATAAAACAACTCACCAACACTGCAATCAAGGGGGGGGGAGGTGGAGAGAGGAGAAGGAGAGAGAAGGAGACACAGAGGGAGAGATTGAGGAATATATAGATGAGAGAGAGAGAGAGGAAAGCAGAATAAGAGAGAACAGCTTCCACTCATGGTGGAGGTAGTTTCACACACATTACACGTTTTTTTTCACGTTACACCGACAAACTTAAATGTAGTTGATTGGGATTTTATGTGACAGACCAACACAAAGTAGCAAGTATTAATGAAGTGAAAAGACAATGATACATAGTTTTTTTTTAAATCTTTAATAAATAAAAACCTGAAAAATGTGGCATACATCTGTATTCTGCCCCCCTCTCCTCTGATACCCCTAAATAAAATCCACTGTGACTAACAGCCTTCAGGAGTAACCTAATAAATAAACTGAGTCCACCTGTGTTTAATTTATTCTCAGTATTAATACAGCTTTTTTGTGAAGGCCTCAGACCTTTAGTAGAGGACATTACTGACCAAATAGCATTATAAAACACCAGGCAGGTCAGGGATAGAAGTAAAAAAAAAAAAATCCCAAGCTATGAACATCTCACAGGGCACTGTTCAACCCATCATCAAACCTATCAAGACAAGTCTGCTCACCTAAATTTTAAGTTATTTTAATAAAGAAGTCTGTTCACCTGACAGCCCAGGCAAGGAGAGAACTAATTAGAGAAACAGCCAAAAGGCCCATGGTCACTCTGGAGAAACTGCAGAGATCCACAGCTAAGGTAACAGAATCTGTCCAGAGGAAAACTATTAGTCATACAACCAATACATACAAAACATAACATACAGCCAGACCTGCAAAAGAATGGCTTAGATACTCAAAACATATTCATGTTCACAGACACTCTCCATCCAATCTGATAGAGCTTAGGTTATATTGCAAAGAATTGGCAAAAATTGTAGCCTTCAGATGTGCAAAGCTGGAAGAGACATACCCCAAAAGACTTGCACCTGTAATTACACCACAAAGAAAGGGGTGGCTGAATACAAATTCAAACCCTTTCCAGATTTTTATTTGTAAAATATTTTGTAAACCATGTATCCTTGTCTTTTCATGTCACAATTACTTGCTATGTTGCGCTGGTCTATCACACAAAATCCCAATAACATATATTGTAAAGCAGCTGCTTTTACAAAAACTTGTTTATTTGGATTCAGAAATAATGAGTATTTGCATTACTCAAATATAATTTACAGTCTTTAACCTTACAGTGAAGAACCTATGAGGTAAAATCTTTCAGCGGAATTGTTCACAAACAGCAGGTTCAGGGATTTCTCAGTATGTTTTCTCTCCCTGCATAAAATAAAGAAAAGCAGAATTCAGCGCTCAATAAAGTTCAGTGGCATAATTTCCTGCTTAATGGCTTGTGAGGGTCTCAAGAGCTCAAGAAGCCTCTTCCTTCACCTTTACAGTGTCCTGAGGCCCTGTAATTACTTAACATGTTCAGGCCAGGGAGAGGAATTCTCCGTTCTGGCCCCTCAGACAACAAAACACCTGGCCATTTCCTCCACGCCCCAGAGTGACCAATTTGCACTTTCTGACAGAAACCTTAAAGATCGATCCAATTCTGCAGCGAAGCAGAAAATGTCACTTGGCCTTCAAATATGCACAACAGAAACACTGGCATTTGAAGGTTCCAATGAAAAGGTCAAGGTATTCCGGTAGATGTTTTTATGTCTAGGAACATATGGTGAGATGGAGACATTCCTGATGTTTGGAAATGAACGTCAGCTGCTAAAAGACAAGACTGCTGGGGGAGACCAAGTGACAGTGTTCAATTCCATAATGAGATGAAGGCTAAGAACACCAAGACTTCACACACTCATCAACATCACTTCAAATAAAACGAATATGTTCGGGTGTGACAGGCTGTATGACTATTACAGTCTTAATCCCTATTCAGATATGATTGCCGTTGTAATTTAATGTAGTACACATGACATAGGAATCAAAATTTACTACAAGATGTTGGTAGAATTTTGGACTGGGTTAAGAAATCTGTTTGAAAAATAATGGCTACACATTGATAACACGTACACATGAGCTACGCTACACAATGACTTAATGTGCAAGCACTATGATCTGAAGATTACAGGTTATGCTGGCTTGTCATTGGCAGCCAAATCAGAGAGAACAAAACAGGCCATGCTGTCACTGGATGCATAGATGGTGCTCTCTCCCCACAAAACACCCAGTTTGATGTTGGTCGGCACAGGCGTCTGCATCAATTGCAGCAGTTCAAATTTGGAAAATAAACCTAATTTACACTCCTTACCCCAATCTCCCCAAAATCTCACATATGGTTATATACTGTACAACTCACTGTTCTCTATAAACATAGAACAAGCCTTCACATAAAGAGTAGCATTAGCCGAACTGTACTTTAGTCCATTACTACAGATTACAGGGAAGGAGGAAAGGAAGGAAAGCATGCTTTATTGCCAAAGCACAGCTGAATTCAGCCTCACACATCCAGGAAACACACATCCAGAGCGGTGGGCAGCCACCTCAACACCCAGGGAGTAATTGGGGGTTAGGTGTCTTGCTTAAGGGCACCTCAGCTGTGAATGTTGAGGGAAAGAGAAGAGGCATGAACATCAAGCAATGCATTTAAGAAATGTTAAAAGTTTTGGGACAGTGAAGATTAATGTAAAATGTATAGGGGCACACTTAACAATCTCACAAGACTCAGGCTGGTCTGAACCCTGCTGTGTCACATACTATACATCAGATGCCCTGCTGGAAAGACATCAGGGGTGAAGAGTAAGATTTCAGCCACAGCAGTGTGTAGAGATGAGAAGATTTTTTCTCTTGGTTTCCACAGGATTTAGGGACATCTAGCTTTCCATAAGTAAACATCAGTGTACAAGAACTTAACCAGACTATGGATGGAAAATACACACAGTAAAAAAGTTGCACATTGCTGACACAGATGTGCAAATGCACTCTAGTCCTTGTGGAGATGTACTGCCAATAGCACAGACCTCTTAGGAGTATAAAGCTCTCCAGCAATCAGCAGTGGATCTGTGTTCTTTGGAATAATGGTGCCATCAAGTGATTTTGGCATGAGTTACGTTGTGTTACCGAACAATGGCCAGCATGCTCATGTTCAAATCAGTTTCAAACAAGGTGCCATTGGAATGGATCATTCCATTTCTGAATGTGTGGGACGGCTCAATCAGCAGTGTTGCATGTGTACCACAAATACACCACAGAAGGCATTACCACCTAAAGTGGACAGCACAGTGGCTGCCCACAAGTGCTTTTTGTATGAGGTCATTGGCTTCATGCTTGAATTGTCTGCGAACAAACTGTCAGAAAAGACTGTGACATGCACAGTCAATGCAGGAGACTCCACACACATACCCCGCACATCATTACGGATGGAAAAGTAAATGCTGGAGGTATGTGATTTTAAACTGCCTGAATGAGGCCGAAGCACACAGCTGAAGATCCTTTCCTAACCAATCAGTGGCCAGCATGTTCCAGAGTGAGCGGCAGGCCGACAGCGAAATGAATAAATCTCCCCCGACACTGAATTTATGACTTCATCTCTAAACCCACATCATGCTGAGAACTAACAGCCAAAATATTATGCTTCTCACTTGGCACTGTGGTTTACTGCAGATGAAGAGAAAGAGAGAAAGGCAAGTGGCTGAGAACGAGGGAGTAGTGAAAAAAAATGGAGAACGCAGGAAATGGAGATCAAGAGAGAGAGAAAGTGAAAAGGGGGAACTGGGGAAGAAGAGAGGGATAGAACAAGTAAGGGGGAAAAAAGAGAAATAGTGTGAATGAGACCTAGAATGAGTGAGTCAAGAACAGAATCAAGGAGAGAAAGAGTGCAAAGAAAAAGAGGAGGGAAAGGAAGAAAGGAAGAGAGACTGTGAGAAAGCAGGAGAGAGAGGAGGCAGAAAAATTAGGGGTAAACAAAATCATGCTAAAACATGGAGGGAGAGAGGGAGACAGAGAGAGAGAGAAAGTGGGAAGAAAGAATAGAGCAAGAATCAGAGCATGGTAAGTCCTGAGTCTGCCTCTCTCGCTCTGTCCCTCTCTGTTGTCTCTCTTTGCTGAAGCCGCTATTTTTAATCCCTGTGCTCAGGACGCCTGAGACGGCCGAGAGGCGCCCAGGGCCAAACTGCACGCAGGGTCACACTAAAATGAGGCCTCGTGAGAGGAGAAGGAACTGAACCACGTTCAAGCATTGAAAATGAAAAGAGATGTAAGGCAGAGTGTGTGTGTGCGAGAGAGAGAGAGAGAGAGAGAGAGAGAGAGAGAGAGAGAGAGTGAGCAATAAAGGAAGAGAAAACCTATACTTCCTCAGTGATGTTACTTTGTAAGATACCAAAGAAAGTGTACCATCTACTCAGTACTTACTACGAACAATTTAGTAACTATTATTTAGTATCCACAATGAATTACTCACTGTTTAAAACAAATGATTCCATTTCTACCATGAATTATTCGTTTTTTACCCTGAATTTTTCATTATCTACTGTGAATTTTTCAGCATCTACAATGATTTAGTATCCACTCACTATTACTCAGATTCTATTATGATTTATTCAGCATCAATTATGAATTATTCAGTATCTACTATGACTTATTTATTGTCATTATTTATTAAATTTCTATTGATATTTATTTAGTGTCCACTATGAATTATGTAGTATATATTGTTTTAGTATGCACTATGAATTATTCACTATTATGATTTTTTAGTGCCCACTATGAATTATTCAGTATCAACTATTACATATAATAGCACCTTAGCTACTCAAACCCTATTGCATTTGCTCACCTTTGTTTCAGTTTCTGGAACAAAAACGTGTTGTGGATAAGACACCGTACGTCATCCAGACATGAATCTTGGAGGAGAGGTATTTTGCACAAAGATCTCACCATACAATGGTGGCCTAATGGTGGCGCTATAGAGCATCAGTTTGCATCTTTGCCAATATCGCCTGAACCACAAAACATAAACAGAATTAGTTAATCAATTAAGTTATACTAGATGGAGACATTTGGACTGGTGTTCATGAGTCTGATGTTAAATAAAAAAAACAAACAAAAAAAAAAAAAACATGGCCGGTATCAGCCAATCACATTTCAGCAGGTTCTTACATGTACATATGTAAAAGCTACATGTACACAAACTACTCTTAATGTGGATTTCGTTCCAGGAACGGGTCACGTACCAATGTATTAATTCTGATTGAGCTAATACGTGCTTCAACCCCATTGATTGCTGCTCGCGGCTATATTTATTTATTATTTATTCACTATGAATTATTCAGTGATTATCAATGATTTAGTATCTAGTGATTTTGTATAAATGATTTAGTATGACATTCAGTATCTACTATGAATTATCTTGAAAATACCATGAATTATTCGGTATCTGTTACAGACAAGCAATTAAGTAAGTATACCGAGTACTAAACAATACCCTATGAATTATTCAGTAACTCTAATTCATTACTTAATAAATACTATGAAAGTAATGAGCAAGTTAAAAAGTGGGAAAACTGCATTGCAGACTCACTTTAAGGGCTTTTGCTTTTCCTACCTGCAGTCATGTACGACCTCCTCATACCTTTCAGCTGTGCTGAAATAATAATCACCACCTTCATCCAGCGGCAGCGTGAGTATGTTTGAACACAAAACTCTCCAAACTTCCAAACTGTATCCTCAGACACCCTGCCACATGGCACAGCTGGGACCTGAACCTGAATCTGTGCTATGGAGTGCCTTTGTCTGCTGCTGAACAATGCCTTTACTGAGCACATTCTCAGGAGACTGTACGCACTGCAGTGACCACACACACAAAGACGAACTGCTGCGTGAGAACGCACTCTGGAGCAAACCTGTGCTCCACAAGTCTCACCTTGAGGAAAGTTGGCCTGAGAGTATCCTGTATCAGAGCTGCCACCTATCAGAACTTCACTGGGATTAGACGCTTGGTTCAGTGACAAGGTCTGGCAGCTGAGCCAAAGACAGAAGCCTGACTGCAATAAGATATGTGATGCAAAACAATAGAGGCCTTCAGGAGCTCAGGGACACAAGGAGTAAAATAATGGCCTAGATGTGGCTAATCTAAAAGGGACAAATCTCTGACAAGAAGGCCTTTTTGTTCCCACTTTCTAGAAGAAGTTCACCATCTTGGCAGCTCCTGAAGCGGGCCTACACTCTTTGCAAACAAAATTAATCGACGCTGGCCACAGTCCAGTGCTGCGAGTACAGTGTGACTGATGTTAGCAAATAGCATTTAAATAGATTATATCAAAGGAAAACCGATTTTATGTTCGTTATTTACACAATTAACATAGAATATAAACACCTTTATTTATTTATTTATACTTTTATAAGGATTCATCCTGCACCCTATTTAAGGAAATGATGTATTTTGTGACATCATAAAAACTAACACCATGTACAAATACCTGGCTAATCAGCACTATTTACGTTAAAGTTATAAGGAGTGTTTCACACTGGCCTGCTTTTGTAACAATTTACATACAGTCGGGGGGACATCCTATGAAAGTGTCTTTTACAAACATGTTCAAACATTATTTGATCATTTGAACACAACTAAGAGAAGGTAACACAACATCATAATTTGTAAAATATAATGAAGAGAAATGTATTGCTGAGGAAAAGGTTGATGCACATGATTAGAGCATGGTTAGAGAGGAGCATGTCTTATTTAACCCACAGACATTAGTGTGGTTTGGTATCAATATCTAGCCAATATCAAGACCAGGACACCTGTACCTCTGTGCTTTAGACAGATCAAATCGATTCAAAAACCATTTATTTGTACAGTTATTATTTCACAGAATGAAAAAGAGGATTCTTGAGTAATGCTAAGTGTCTTTTTTTAATGCATAGTGACACAGCCTGTTTTATTTTGAAGAACCTCTTATTATAAATATCCTTGTCAACCTAATCGAGCAAATATCTCATCAAAATTCTTCCATTTTCAGCTCAAAAACATTCTGGATGATCAATAAAATTGTAGGCTCAATTAAATAAATCAGAACGTGATCAACTTTATACAAATGTTTAAATTCTCCTGAAGAATCACCTGAAAATAACAATATCTAGCATGTGTGACTGTCACCTATAAATGCTTTTTATTGTTCTGAGTGGGAAAAAAAAAAACAACCTGCAAAATTAGCCGATGGTTCTAAATGTTAAATATAAAGGGAAGGTGGAAAATAGTCATGCCATACATCTGATTTTGGCTCACAAATCTAAAAATATTATAAAAGGAGAAAAAGAAATATGAGGAAAAAAATAAGACATTGTGTTTTTAAGCTCAAGTGAGCACATGCAGGTAAGAAAAACAAGATGATAAATAGTTCAAATACAGATTAAATATACATTAACCAAACGAAGCCTGGTCAGTGCACAACCTTTCATCTGCAATACAGACTTCAGAGCTGAAAATAGTGAGCTACTTATTCGAAAGGTCAGCGTTTCCCCTTGGTGTTCAAGCCTGTTTGATACTGACCTATTGGTCATGACACCCAAATCACTACACATTTCATGCATGGATGCAATCGCAGGGTGGCCTTCCTTTGTTTTCGGGTAAAACTAAAAACTGTGACGTCTCGGACAAAGAAGGACAGCAAAAGGGTGACTCTTCTTGTATCTGGGTGACAAAAAGCAAAAAGGTGACAATGAATTGATGACGGTGACAAAGATACACTTCTTAAAAAGAACTCAGTGCTGCTGGAATGATGCAGGGGGGGCATGTGACCACAGGGCAGGAGGAGGTCTCAGAGTAAAGGAGGAGTCTGCATCACATGTTCATTGGAAAATAGTGTGTTTTCTTAGCGCAGCAGCAATTTTTCTGAGTTCGGTGCGAAAGCTTGCACTGCAACAATTTGCTTACACTGTGGCAAGGTGATGTAAAGAAAATTCGATCTGGTGGCAAGGAGTGCAAAATGGAGAGTGAGAGGGAGAGACAGATGTTGAAAACCCAAACTAGTCTGGGCGTTCAAGCCACAGAGTGGACCCGACACATTTACCATGAATCAGTGTGATTCCTAGTTGAAATGAACAAGCTATTTTTAAAATGTTAAGAAAATAAAATCATTGTGAATTAAACTGTATTATTATGATTATTAAGCAAGTGAGCATTTTGACCATATCACTACTTTTATGCATATATTCCAACAACAACTGTATAAACCTGAATGCCTATTGGATTTAAGCACACCAGGTGCTGCATATTTGTGTAATGAGGGAGGAGATAAACACCCTATATTGAGGCAGCTTCTTTTCCTGGGTCGATAACTGACTCTGTGACATCAATTCAGCACTCCTGAAATTGTTAAAATATTTGGGTGTCAAACATGTTTTGGCAAATAGTCAACAAGCTCACAAGAAATGTGAGAAAAACACAAATTCACTGCCAAAGTATTGAGAAAAAAATCAAACATGAAATTGCCAGGAAGTCAGAACTCTCCAGTGCAGTCATTTTCTAGAAATGTAACCTACCTGGAGAGCCCAGAAGTACATGGTGTTCAGTACTCAAAGACATGGAGGCTGAAACCTGACCACCACTGAACAAGACGCATGAGGTGAATTGTCTGGGCAGAGAAATATCTGAAAGTCCTTTTAAGGTCTTATGGACTGATGAGACGGCAGTGTCTCGCGATGGACCAGGCGGATGGACCCTTGGCTGGATCAGTAACAGGCACAGAGCTACACTTCAACTCCAACACCAGCAAGGTGGAGGTGGGGTACTGCTATGGACTGGTGTTATTAAAGATGAGCTAGTTGGACCATTTCAGGTTGAACATGGAGTCAAAATCAACCCCTAAACATAGACCTAGACCAACAATGTGCATGAGATTTATTCAGGACAATGCTTTATCACATGCACCGAAGTGCTCCACTGAGCGGCCAGCCAATAAACGCATTAACAATGCAAGAACATGGCCACAGTCCCCTTCCTTATCTGACCTAAACCCATCAAGAACTCTTAAGGTCTGTTCTTAAGCAAGACTAAAGAAGGAAAGCAGTGAAGGAAATGACCTCTGAGCTTGTTGTTGTTGCTGCTGCACAAGAAGTTGATCTTAAACAGACAAGATTTGTAACTTTTATTGTAAAGAAGTGCGACTGTATCGGTCACTGATTTGTTTTTGTCAGACGTGTTTATTTATTTGAGCTGTTTATTATTCTCACTGTTCATTATTCATTCAGTTGTATAATTCTGTACATTAACAGTAATAATTACGCCCATATAAGGAAGCCAAAACGTCATTTTGACTTAATATTCAGGTTTAGGCTGATTAATCTTTTGAATTACCCAACAGCACTGTAGTCATTCAAAAATTAAAGGAATCCTCAAAAATAACACATGCCCAGTAATTGTGTCCCAAACGTCCTTAAGATGGGCTACGATTTGCTCATCAAGATAAGAACATACACCCTTCACACACTAAAACAGTCCCACCTACTACCCTCACATACAACCCCTCAGAAAGCAGAATAAGCAGGTGATGTAAGAGCCTAAAAACATCCCCTCATTAATGTATCAGTCGCCTCTGCGGTTCGATTCTGAGACGATAAACACTTTGGAGGGAAGTACAATCAATATGGAGTGTGGGTGTGTGTGTGTGTGTGTGTGTGTGTGTGTGTGTGTGTGTGTGTGTGTGTGTGTGTGTGTGTGTGTGTGTGTGTGTGTGAGAGAGAGAGAGAGAGAGAGAGAGAGAAGAAGAAGGTCACAAAAAGCAAACAAATTCTCCGGAGACTCTTTCAAAATTAATATGAAGTGACCTTTTCCACTCTACGTTTCAACTTAAACATAACAGACTAAAAGTTACCAAACCGACTGCAAGCCCAAACAGCATCTGTGCACGCACACCTCCAGCAGGAGCAAAGCAGCGAGCGAACCCACTATTTTTCTATGCGCATTTGGGGTCCTGTAAACAAATACGAGCTGACACATGCCTCCCCTTTAGCACCCCTGAGAGACGTTTCTAAACCTGGCTGCTCCGAGCTCTCGCACTGAATCCACTGCTCAGAATGGCTTCGGTACTGGATGTTTGGGCGTGTAGTTCCAGGGTTACAAAGACATCAGGTTTGGTTTTCCTGCCCTTTAGAGATCCAATGTTCATTCAGACCGATTCACATTAGTGCTGAACCTCCACTGTGTGTATGATTACAACACCAAAATCACAGCCCACAACAGCAGTGCTGAACGCTCTTAAAAATATGAGTGAGAGAGAAACACTGTGTCCACCTACACTCCACTAAACCACACCCACTCCTATCACCACCGTAAATAACCATATTTATTTATTCCCCTTGACTTCTCTCAATAGTGGTCTATTGCTTCTCTCACACTGTTGCATGTCTTTCATTATGGTACACATTAAAAATGAATAATGTTCCCAAGTTAAGTCACGTGACTCCTCTGCTGTTTTCCTTTCACTGGCTTGCTGCAGCCACTTCAGATTCAAAACCTACCAAAATGGACCACCCCCTCTATACTTTATGTCAATGGTCAAAACTTGATCTGTACATGCCATAAAAGTACAGGGGGGGGTGTACATACATCCATGAACCTGTCTACTCACAGCCTACGGTCAGGGGCAGGGAGAATGCCACCAAAGAGGGGTGATATCTGTCGCTTTCAAAGAGGAAAATGGCCCCATATCCTGACATTTAATGTGCACTGGTTGAGCTTCAGGGGCTCAGAGACACAGATAGAAAGAATGAGAGAGAGAGAGAGAGAGAGAGAGAGAGAGAGAGAGAGAGAGAGAGAATGAGAGAGAGAGAGAGAGAGAGAGAGACAGACAGATAGAAGGAATGAAAGAGAGAGAGAGACAGACAGATAGAAAGAGAATGAGAGAGAGAGAGAGAGAGAGAGAGAGAGAGAGAGTAGATGAATAAGTGAGAGAGGGGAGGCGAATGACAGCGGGGTTGAGAGTGAGAGATACATTCTGAGCAGTCTTTCATCTATACAGTACTAAGTGTGTTATGACACAGTAGAACCCTTTATGGTGCTAAATTAAAACACTTCAAAAGGTTCTTCAATGAACAAAACACAACAGGTTCTCCATCATGTAATTTGTGCATGATAAGTATAAGCATATTAATAAAAATATATAAAAAATATAAATCAAATGGAAGCAGATACATTATAATTCGAATAGCACACATAAAAGATCCAGAAAGACCCTTGAGGAACCCTTTCTGATCAGGCTATATACTGTGAATGTGAGACAATCCTTCATTAGAAACATAAACACGAGATCATAGTTTCTCGATAATGCAGAGAGGTATCTGTCCTCTGCCCTGCTCAGGTCTGCTGTCTGTGAAGGAGGCCAGGGAAGATACTGCACCGCTTTGAGCCCAAACATTCAATAATAAATCAAAAACAGGACACTGTCAAAAAGAGTGAACCTCTCTGAGCATTTGTGATGCTGTGCGTTACTCTTCTCAGATCTGTTTCACAGCACAAATACGCTACTGTAACAGAGGGTACACCGTTACCAGAACTGTACTGCATGATATTTAGGTATGCAGAAAAACAGCATCACTGGTCTGGACTAGAAAGGACACCAGAAATGTAATCATCTGTACCAACACCACTGAAATTCCTCCAATCACAATGCACAAACAATTAAAACCATAACGCTATATGAGACTGGTACTCATAATCCTAATTAGCTAGCTCGCTAAATAATGTTTTACTGCTGGGTACCATCTTTCCACGTAATGCCCCGCTCGGGATTATGTGACGACAACCAGCAGCCACCCCTTCAGAACCTCAAAGAGACTACAGAAAGGCGGCGAGGGAAAAATAAACTAAGGTTGCTCTTTAAGTAATATGCCTTTTTCTTTATATGAACCTTTAATATGCTTTTACTTATATTACATACATGATCTTTCACAGCATTTGAGGGAATAAGCTACCATCAGCCTTGGTGAAATGTCATGTGTGGAGTATTACAACACCAATTGTAGGAATCCAGAAACAATACCATCCATACCATTTCATGAAATTAACATGATATGTTAATATAAAATTTGGATTTTTTTTCACACACATTTCTGCTGACCTGTTGCTCCCATCAGCATTCAATTGTGTATTTTCATCTCCCTTACACATGTAGGCTTGTTAGGCTGCTCCTGTCAGTTCTACAAAAATCACTGTTTACTGTAGTCAGTTCAGTGCCTTCAGTGTCATAGAAAACAAGGACCACTGTGTTTTTAGAATTTTGGTACCGATTTGGTATTGAAGTATCTGTAAAAGTTTACATCCCCAGTCTCATCAACCTAATTCCCCAAAAACAACTTAGTTTGTCCACAAATTGTGATTCGTTTGATTAGTTGATGACGTGCTTTTCTCCTGCTAACAAGAAATGAATTGTTTGAAATGCATGAAACCAATATCTATAACCAATATTTATCTTTAATTTTGAATGCATGGACTTTTATTTTGACGTGGTCTTTATTTAATGTATGTTTTTCCATTGCTTATTTGTTATTGTCTTTTACCAAACTGCTTTGGGCTCTTTCAGTAGAATCCAGGGCTCTGATTCTCCAATTTGTGGTCCATTTATACACTCAAACATGTCATTAATATGCACGAGCTCATTAACATGTCGATTGTGATTGGCTTTTACTAACGGTAATGTGTAAAATTAGCAGCACCGGCCTGACAAACATCACTGTAAATTCCTGAACAGGACTTTTGTATGGCGTATGTTGCTCTTGCTGCCAAATGATGAATTCATATTGTGTCTTTCCATTCGTCCCATCCATACACTGTCTCTCACTAATTCCCCACACCCCTGTAACCTCATCCTTTGTGTCCTGTTTGTCTTGCAGAACAGGGATTTGCACTGAAAGCAATGCTCTACAACTTGCTGATGAGCCACGAAGCATTTTTGCCGACCGCAGGCAAGTAAAGCACAAAATAAACACAGTCATCTTTCTGGAGATTTGCAGGTTTGCTTATGCCAAGGTTTCATCTCCAATGGGTTCAACCAAAGCTGTGGTGAGAATAGGCTGTTCAAGCCCACCTTAAACACACAGCTTATGTGAGCCTATCAGTGTCTATCAGTAAGCGATTTCTATTTTGACAATGTGAATATGAAAGTAAAACACATTCATGGAGGCTCAATTATCATAATATGCTTCAATGTCAGGGTTCTGGGTTGTGGTGGAAAAAAACAAAAAAACAAAAAAAAAAAAACACAGCAATGGTTCTACTCATTAGAAGACAATAAACTGCCCCCACAAACGCAGCTGCATCTGCCCGGCTTACCCCATGGGAGCGAAGAGGCCATTATGGGAAGGGCTAACAGGAGAGAATGATGGAAGGAAGACTGCACTGCGCCGGGACACATGAGGATACACTCCAGAGCGTCCCGTTTTATTGCCAATGCTTTTCTTAGAAGATTAAGCCCCAAATGCTGGTGTCAGGAATATGTGCTACAATACAGCGTATGTACAGGGGTTGGACAATGAAACTGAAACACCTGTCATTTTAGTGTGGGAGGTTTCATGGCGAAATTGGAGCAGCCTGGTGGCCAATCTTCATTAATTACACATTTCACCAGTAAGAGCAGAGTGTGAAGGTTCAATTAGCAGGTAAGAGTTTAGCTCAAAATATTGCAATGAACACAACATTATGGGGGACACACCAGAGTTCAAAAGAGGACAAATTGTTGGTGCATGTCTTGCTGGCGCATCTGTGACCAAGACAGCAAGTCTTTGTGATGTATTAAGAGCCACAGTATCCAGGGTAATGTCAGCACCACCAAGAAGGATGAACCACATCCAACAGGATTAACTGTGGATGCAAGAGGAAGCTGTCTGAAAGGGATGTTTGGGTGTTAACCCAGATTCTATCCAAAAAATGTCAGTACCAAGACAAATTGACACTGTATTGGCCGCAAAAGGAGGCCCTAGTTCACCATACTAATAAATGATTGTGGTGTAAAACCAGGTGTTACTCCATAATGATCCATAACTCAAACCCACACCTTACCTCCATAATGATCCATAACTCAAACCCACACAATACCTCCATAATGATCCATAACTCAAACCTACACCTTACCTCCATAATGATCCATACCTCAAACCCACACCTTACCTCCATAATGACCCATGCTCAAACCCACACCTTACCTCCATAATGATCCATACCTCAAACCCACACAATACCTCCATAATGATCCATCCCTCAAACCCACACCTTACCTCCATAATGATCCATAACTCAAACCAACACCATACCTCCATAATGATCCATACCTCAAACCCACACCTAACATCCATAATGATCCATGCTCAAACCCACACCTAACCTCCTTAATGATCCATACCGTAAACCCACACAATACCTCCATAATGAACCATAACTCAAACCTACCTTAAACAACCTACATAAAAACTCTAAATACAAGAACCAAAGACACAAAAAGTATCTGCAAGCTGTGATTTTTATCAAAAGACAGGGAAAAATTCCCAACACTGTAAGACATACAAATACTGTGCATTATGCTTGCTTTGCTACAAAGGCTGTGATTAATAAGACAAAATTTCTCTAAGGGCACCCAAATGTTTGCATACAACTACAAACTGAGGCTGTGAGATATAGATCAGGCACAACCCAGAAAAGCATACAGGAAAGGAGGCTCCAGTAAAGTATTCAGAAGCAGCCAGAGATACATGACTGAGGAGATAACAAGCAGATAGAGTCTGGAGTGAGTGGAGCAGAGTTTAAAGCAGGGTTATGCAAGAACTTGTATTTTTTACTCCTGGGTGCCCCCTATAGGTGGAGAGTGAAATTCACTTTTACTTCACTGCAGTTTTGACTTTCCCCTCGGAGCTCATGTGCATTTAAGGTGGGAGATATAGAACCAGCATCTGTAGTGAGAGAAGCATGTGGGCTGAAGCAGTAGAGTAATATTACAGGATTTTCCCCAAATTACACAGCGTTACACATTGGGTTACAGCTTTACGCAGGTCTGACAAGAGGTCTTGAATAGCTCCTCCGATGTTCCATTATTCAGTGGCAAGTTTCCAGCCTGGAGTGGGAATATCAGATATGCTGTTGTCACCATTACAGTCAGTGTACCATCACCAAAATTCTATAGCTGCTATTTTAAGGCAAGAAATGCTACATAAAATTTAAAACGTATAATTGGAAAGTGTCCTGAGACAACTTTTATCTGTTCAATCCCAATAATGTCATTATATTGAGTTACATCCTTGATATATACAGTTTTAGGTTAAAGTTTCAGGACCCTTAAATGTGTCCTTTCAACCTTTACATAAGACAGTATATCATATTAGCTGATATAAAAGCAACAGAGAGAAAAAGAAGCAGATCTGAGGGGAAGGTACAGTAGGGCCATATGAAATCCATTGTATTTCTTCCCAAGTTCCATTGTATTTCTTTAAAATAATCATATTGGGAAAAATTACAACAGAATTTGGGAAATAAATACAGATTTCATATCCTCTAAGAAAGAAAGACATTCCCCATATGTCCATATGTTTGTGGGCACTTCTTCTAATTTAACGTATTTACCTACATTAAACTGCACCCTTGCTAACCCAGATGTGCAAATGCACACACCACTTATCTAGACCCTGTAGAGAAGTACTGCCAATAGAATAGGACTCTTTGGAGCAGATAAACATGTATATTAGCACCGTTCTTAATGTCAGGCATGGGCTAGGGGGGTATAAAACCCCCATTGAGCTGTGAAGCAGTGGAACTCTGTTGTCTGGAAGGATGGTGCCCAATCCAGTACTTTTGCGATGAGCTGGATGAGGTGAAGATTAGGTGGCATGGTGGTCATCCAACATCTCGACATCATGAATGGTTGGCACTGAATGCAATCAAATCCTCACAGCAATGCTCCAAAATCTAGAAGACAAATGGCTTATACCATTGATTCAGGAAAAATATGTAAGTAGATGTAGGTGTAGGTGTGTGTGTGTGTGTGGGGGGGAGGGTGTAATGAAACAGAGCGAGACAGTGATAGAGGCGATCAGTGATGAAGTGTCATAATTTTTCAGCTCTAGTGCAGATGGTGAGAGGCAGAGAGAGAGAGAGAGAGAGAGAGAGAGAGAGAGCACAACCAGGCAAGAGAGAAAGAAAGAGCTGTCATCTCTGAAAACACTCACACACCTCTCAATCCTTCAAACTTTGCATCATTATTTAGGCACCTCTGCAACAACAGAAACACAGCTACTGCTCATGCTGATAAAAGCAGTAATTGAATGTGAAAAGCAGGGCTGGTGTCTAACACAGGCTGCCTGTTTCTCTTCAGCTAAATGGTGGGAATTTGATAAACGCTGTTTTCCCTCTTTTGAGCTGACATGCGTGCGTTTTTCATCGCTTGATCAAAGGGCCTCCGCCGTCTCCCTGCATCCGAGCACGCTCCCAGAGGACGATCTGCTATCAGACTCGAGAGCACTGGGCTAAAGTGGGAACAGGCTGCAGCAAAAATAAGGCTTTATCTGTTCTGATGCAATGACAAGTGTGAGTTCTAAAAGCATGTTCAGAGCAAGAGAACAGGAGCTGTTCACATCAGCACTGCAATTTGCTTCCAATAAATGACAAGTCAAGATTATTCACTGCCAAAGAAGAGATCTGCAATGCACACAAACGCACTCGCACACAAACACACGCACACACACACACACGATTGTGTTTCCACAGTAGTAAAAATTCCATAAGCATTATGTTAAAGGTGATAAATCTGACATTTTACACATGCTAACAGCTGGGCTCGGCAAGGCCGGAGCACATTAGCCCTAATGTTATTAGTCAGGCCTGGCAGGACTGCCGAGTGTGGCAATGCCAACTGCCACACCCTAATACATACAGTACCTTCAAGTAAACTGAACAATCCCTCACAACTTTACAGCTTCATAGGTTTTTATAAGTCAAACAACCCAAAGTGTGGCCAGTATGGAATTACTCAAATTAGCACAAAGCCTAAAAGTTCTTTGACTATTGTGCACAGTTTCGCTAGAAAACCACAGCATCACCAGTGCGGTGCAGCACCTGTGATGAAACCAAACGCTTCACTGATGCCACAGGTTAGGTCATTTTTTCTAAGCTACAACATAGATAACGGCATCATTTTGGACAGCAGAAAAAGACCTGAAGTTAAGACGGCCACTTTTGGCCAAAATACAGGCAGCGCCATTAAATACAGACAGAGTCACTACAATTACCACAATGCAATGGGCTGCAAAACCGTAACCCCTCACATTCCCAAGACTGTAAATATAAATTATAAAATGATTGAACTCCACAGTTAGGGCTGCAGCCAATTGTCACTGAATGTTTGGCTGGTGTGCTCTGGCCTTTCATTTGATAGGATGTTACCATAGCGACATATGACTGCTCTAATTTTAATTTTAATTTCTTTGTGTTGGGACTCATAAATACATCAGATGAGGTTTTAATAACATCATTAAACTAGAAATGTGGATTTCATCTGGAGCTCAACTACTGATTAGTTTTTGTTAGGCTGGAGTTTCTCAATTAATACTTAAATTAGTATATTTACCAGTGTTTACGTTTTGTTGTGTTGTACCATATGACGACATCCAGTTAGTTGTTAGTTGACAAAATAAAAGGAAAAGGAAGTAAATTTAATGCTCAGTTTGTCTGTTTTTTGGAAGTAAATTAGTTGTTTAAGTTACGGATACAGTGTTTGTTATTGTGCTTTTGTACTCGGGCTGCCACTAACATCTGTCCTTCTGTCAAGTGATCTGTTGACCCTTTTTAATTGATAAATTGGTAAATTGACTAGATCTTTAATTAGTCAACAAATAAAATTCAAGTTTGAAATTTGTTGGCAATTAAAGAGTCAATAGATTAATCGATAGAAAAAGGCAGCCGGAGTGCAAAAGCACAGTAACAAATACTGTGTCCATCCAAATACTTATTGACTGTAAACATAATCCTAAACTTAAGATTAATCTTAACTTCAGTAAAGAGGAAAAAAAACATTCTTTCCATGTTCTGTAGGAAAACCTGTTTTTTCCCCTAACGTAAGTGAATTTTCCTGGGGAATACATATGCAAATGCTCTCACACACACACACACACACACACACACACACACACACACACACACACACACACACACACACACACACACGCCACTACTACAAAACGAATGGGTATTTCAAGCTAGAAGCTGGACCCCTGAGGGTTCAGCCTCCCTCCAAAAGTTCCCTCACCACACTCTGCTCACAGCGACAGCAGATAACAAAGTGGACAGTCAGGATGGCTGATGTGTATCGGCCCTGACACACTGCAAGCCGAGGCCGTGAGTGTGTGTGGCACCTCAGCGTGACTGTGCACTTTAATAGACAGGAAGCTGCATGTTCTCTCTGGCTGTAGAAGAAAGCAGCAGAACAATACAGATCCCCAAGAGCCCAGAGTTCCATGTTCTGCCTGTTGTAAACTGACTACAGACAGACACAAGTTAAGGATTGGACAGTAAAGGTTCTCTGTCCTTGCTGTTGGTGGATGTCTTCAATAGCACAGTGAGTTCTTGGACTTGTTCTTCACCTGCATTTAAGGGAGGCTCACTCAGAAGATGGTCAGAGATGTGGCTGATGACATAATCCACTTATTACCATTTGAGCAACGGCCAGGTTGGGGTGGACTTTTCTCCACCCTGTCAAAATATAGCGCCTTGGCTTTTGACCTATTTTGTTACAGTACAACCTGTATTAATTTTTGTTTATCTCAACTGTATGTAAGCTTTACATGCTTTCTGGAAGAATGGCCAGAAAAAAAGTCTTTACTTACAGACAAAAATAAGCTCATTTTCGCCAAAGGGCACATGAATGTATGGAGGAAGGTGTTCTAGTGAGATGAGAAAGTTGACAAACTTTGCAGGCTATGTCTGGCACAAAACCATCCCATAACAGCAAGAATCCCATCTACACAGTGAAACGTGGTGGTGGCACCATCTGGGGATATTTTTCAACAGCAAGGACTGGGAAAATGGTGGAGGGGAAGACGGATGGTGCTAAATACAGGGATATACTTGATCAAAACCTGTTTTACCCGGTCAGTGATTTGAGCAGGTGATTTGAGTGATTTGGAAGGTGCGGTTCCAATAACATCTGGAGCTCAACTACTGATTAGTTTTTGTTAGGCTGGAGTTTCTCAATTAATACTTAAATTAGTATGTTTACCAGTGTTTACGTTTTGTTGTGTTGTACCATATGACAGTTAGTTGTTAGTTGACAAAATAAAAGGAAAAGGAAGTAAATTTAATGCTCAGTTTGTTTGTTTTTTGGGGCTCTACAATGTACTGACTGTGAAAAGTCAAACGTTATTTAGACTGAGGGGTCTGTAATTTTGTCCTATTAGTCGTTTGCTTAAAAAAAAATCAAGTGTTCAAGTTATGCATCATTTTTAATTCCAGGTTGTGAGGTAGCAAAACATGAAAAATGCCAAGGAAGGTCAACACCTTTGCAATACTGGCATCACAAAAGTTTGTTGTTCTGCAATAAATTGTGATCTTAAAAAAACAACAGGAATTTTAACCTGAAGTCAATGTTACAACAAGGCTAATAATTATGTTAACAGTCTTATCAATATTTTTTCTGACCCTAATATTGCCCATTATGTTTTTCTTAGCAAAAAGCACAGTAACCATTTCTTTCAAATCAGCAGTTAACTTTTATGCTTTATTTGTTTCAAATATTAAAAAAATGTTCTAATCCAAGTCCAACATCTGAATATTTTAATAATTAAAAGTTAATTGCTTTATATGTAACTGAATATTATATCAGTGGCATTTAAGGGTCTTAAAATGATGATAATTATGTTTATCTCTGTAATTATGACAGGCCTAGATCCAACAAGTCATGACATTGATAAATGCCCTATGTGTATCAAATACTGAAGCACAAGGATGACAATGGACAGATCTATGCCTCTAAAATGAGGACACTGCAAAATTTCCCAAACAAAAGACCACAATTTGAAATACAGGTCGTGCCACAATTGATATGAAAGTACAGCATCGATCATCAGAAAGAGATGGTTTCATTTTCATGGGAGGTATGCAAGTAGGAAAAGCTTCAAATAAAGGGTTTTTTTTTTGTGTGGTTAAAGGTATGATATTGATTAAGGAGTTAATACAAAGACCTTTGCCTCAAGCTGGAGTGTCATTTCTACTCTTTTAAAAGAAAGAAGGTTCTTTGAAATCCAAAACACCACCACTGACTGGAATGCAACAAAAAAAATATGAAAAACAGGCGCTTGTTTGTCGATAAAATGTTGACAGTAGCACTCTGCCTGCCGTTGCAGCCCCCTCATCCCTCCCAGTAATCCATCACCAGCTGCAGCGCTCTGATCAGTGCATATGCCGATGGGCCGTCCCATCTGGGGTCTGATGAAAAAAACAAAACAAAACAAAACAAAACAAAAAAAAAACAACAAAAAAAAAAAAAAAAACAGCCAAAGCTGAAACACAGGTGGACGCTGCACCGGCACGGCAACTTCATCCAGCTGACAGCCCATCCATCATACTTTCACACAACATCACACTCCTGCGTGCACACACACACACACACACACACACACACACACACACACACACACACACACACACACACACACACACACACACACATCCAGGCATGTGCACTCGATCTGTCAGAATGATGGAACAGCTCACACGGCCCCCAGCAAACAGGACAGCGGCAGAAAAAGTCAATAAAGATTCATTTTGTCCTATTAATAACTCCTGACTGATTCTACTGACTCCCAAAGTCCCTTCAGCAGCTACATTTGGGGTGGGAGGAGATTCATCATCAGAATGAGGGGGTTTATCTTTGAGTGTTGATAGAGCATCCAGTAGTATCCACACATTTTTAATCAGGGATAGGTCTGACAATGTGGTTGTAGTGGCATAGTATCTGAGTCTTCAGGGCAAGCACTTGAGAGGGCAGCAGTATGTGGACGAGTGTTGTCCTGTTGGAATAGCGCACTGGAATGTAGGGCTGGATGATACGAAAAAAAAAAAAAAAAGACGTTCTTCTTCCTCTTTACCTGCATCTGTTCTAATGGGGTCGAGTTTCTACACTAAACCCTCTTTATTGACTATTGAGTCATTTAAATAATGTGATTAGGGGTCTTTTGCACAGTACTGACATGTTGTCTGAAGTGGACCATATTTAGTTGGAGAGGAAAACCCCTTAATGATACTTTGCCTAAAGTGAAGAATAACTGTTTTTCTATATTTCCATGAAAGCTGAAAACCTCCTGCCCTCAAAGATTGTCTTTTGACCCACCAGTTATTAAATCATTTACATTCCCACACACAGATACACACACACACACACACACACACACAAACACACACAGAAATACACAGACACACACCCTCTCCATCCGTGGTACCTGCAAGCCTCTGCAGCAGTTGTAAAATCTTGTCCTAATCCAACGGAGGGTTTAAAACTCAATTAAGCTATTTTGTTTTAGGGGTCTCTGTGCACACTACCCCCTCCACGGTGTGTGTGAGAGAATGTGAGTAGGAATAGAGGGGAGCAGTGTAGCAGGAGCAGAGGAGGGCAGCAGAAAAAAAAGGCCTCAGCCCATATCTTGCTATGTTTATAGCCTGATATCGATGTGCATATTGATTTAAGGCCCAGCTGTACCAAAGTGTAGGTTCAGAAAAGGTAGGGCCACTTGTTTCAGGACCTCACTACAGCAGTATTCCAGTCGTGGTGTCCTAGTACATTGTCCTCAGGAGCAGTGGTGGAAGAGGTATGAACAGGAGAAAGCGATGTTCCTCCACCCAACCCTCTCTTCCTGCTGGTCCAGGGAATGGAACCCAACATTTCCTCTTTTGGAATAATGCCGACAGTCAGTGATAAAACTGCTGATGTTCAAAGACGAGACTATTCTCTGGGTTTGTCCTCTTGAAAGTACTCTTTGCTTGCGTTGTGGTTTTTGCCATTTCTCTGCAGATTCGCAGATATCTCGTGGCCCGTGGTCTACGCCTACTCAACTCTCCATGGAACAAAACAGGGCTGATCACAACCCACTAGAAGCAATGGTATGGTGCACACCACTGATGATGGTCAGTCGCCGACCTTCACTAACAGCCTCACAGCCAACAACTAGACTGGCGTATTAAATCCTTGGAAGACTTCTTTTGGAGACTTACATTTGAATCACGAATGTACGACCAGGAATCTTGCCTGAGGACTCTACTGGTGGAATCCGTGGCTGGGGAATGAAATTCGTTTGCCACGGGCAGGGTGGTGTTTTTAGCCATTATGCTGCACCAACTGCTACAGTGTACACAGTGCCTACAGTCCTAACAGTGCCAGCGCTAAGCAAATCAAATCAATTTAATCCAATTTCACATTCTCCTCAGATACACCAGATTGCACTGGAGCTACAAAGCTAATACAGCTAACAAGTAATGGAAGCTTATGAGCAGCAGTGCGCCCAGAGACACCACGCTGACAAGGATGAATCAGCACCAAATAAGTCAGTCTCTTGTGGTCGTCTGAACTTGAACACTGAGAAGACCACAGCTGATGGTCAATAACACACAAGGAGAATGGGAGCAGCTATCTATAGCAGTGGGAGCTGGCAGTAGTCTGTAAAACTGTAGCATAAGGTGTGAATGTGTTACAGCCTTGAACAGGTCTGTGTTTTACTCACCCTGCAGAGAAGCGGGTGAAGGGTGGATTACTTTCAAGATTCTGCATGTTCATAACTATACAGTAAAAAAAGTAAACATCTCCATAAGCATCTCAAACTTCAACTTAGGAGCTGCTTTAAGATTAAGGTCATCATACGGTCACTATTGCACAGCAGTAACCTGTAAATGCAATCGGGGAGTAGGTTAGGGTGAAGACTGGATAACACCCAGGGAGGGCATGGGTGTACCATAGGGCACCCATGACATAATCATAGATGAAACAGTCAGGAGCACACCACTCAAACATTTAAACAACGTGTGTAGTTTGCAATACCCTGATATGCATGCAATCCCAAAATTCCTTTACCTGCACAAGTGTCTGAATGCAATGCTATTTGGAAGGAAGATAAAGGTTACCAGGAGCAAAGTAATTGAGACTGAAATGGCAATATTTATTGAGCTACACCTATAGAAGAAGAGTCTCTCAGTATTGTGTTGGGTACAACGCAACATGCCAGACATCTTGGCATGGAGTTCCAGAGGTTCCTAATGGTGTCTTGCTGGCAATCCATCCAAAGCACCACGAATATCCCACAAGATTATAAAAAACAACAACACAAAAAACAAAAACAAAAGCCAATATAAACTATAGCCTGCTATGTTAATATCCTGATATCGATGTAAGTATGGATATGAGGCCCATGTTCCCTGGTCTACGCCAAATCAACTCTCAATTGAACACAACCCACTAGAAACAACGGTATGGTACACACCACAAAGAGTGTGGACAATACCAACAGCCTGAGAGCCAACAACTGGACTATGTAAAGTCCTTGGTAGACTTCTTGCAGAGACGGTGTTCGCCAGGTAGGTGAACGTAACGACAGAACTGCAGAGAAAACGCACAAACGTAGACTTCAAACGGATGCTTCGTTCATCGTGTCAAAAGCACTTGATTGGTCAATACTGAAGACATGGTACTATATAGTGTGTACGGTGATGTGTATGGAAATGACCATAAAATGGCAAAGCTAGTAACATTCCTCTGTGAGCTATTGCTCATCATTACTCTAATCATGCCCTAATTAATTACGCAGTTCTACATTTCACTACCGATTTGTGGACTGTTGACAGATGTCTGAAAAAGATTATGGAAAAAAGAGAGAAATGTAAATTTATTCATGGCTCATCACCAAGGTCTGAGTGCTGTAGCATTGCTACAGGAAGTGAAAAGGACAGGATGTATGAGATGATGCTTTTATAGACCCACTCATTTATTTCCGTTTGCAGCTGAATAACCAGACATGTGAATAAAGCCCAGACGTCTTTAGGAGAGCATCATCAAGAGCCAAGAGAGCTGCACCTGCTTACTTTTCATCTGAAGAAAGTTTCGATTCATCCACAGCAAAGGAAAAATGGTGGGATTGGAACGTTTTCAGGAATGGAGAAAAGAACAGGTGCACACAGATTAGAGGGTTTTCGGGATCTTATCTTGATTCTATGCTTCTGGTCACCTCTGGCATCTACTTCTGAATATGAAAACCAAACCTCCAAACCTGGGCTGATGGACTCAGTCAAACATCAATTGACGTTTAGGATTATCAAAATCAACTGTTTGAAACGTTATTTAGTAGGAGTGAACTGTCAACTTGTAAAGCTCTAATTTCCATCCCTTATGGTGTCATGGGGGGATGGGGGTTTAAAAAGTGATGTAATTTATACATGCCATAACTAAAATGATAAAAAAATAACTTGGTTAAAATCTGAAAATGTCCACTTTAACAGTGTGTGGATTGTTTGATTATAGACTGTGGAGTACATAAGCAGAAAGGATTGTGTCCGTACCTGTACGCAACATTAATATTGCATATTATATATTATTGTTGTCACTCATATCTCCAAAAAACAACTTCACAGGAGAAAAATAAACCTTCTTCGTCTTCAATGGAAGTCAATGTGAAGAGGTTTGACTCCTCTGTCTTTGCTACTCCAGTCTCAGCAGGTTAAAAACTGCAGAATGTAACTTTGGGGCTGTGGGACAACACGTCACACACACCAACAACTATGGGTCTTCATGTAGCTCTTCAGCTCAGCTTCTCTGTCTTTTAGACTCACAGCCAGGTGAACCTGCTCTCACCCTGCTGAGTCTAGATGTTAGTATCAGGGTAACCTACTCCAATTCTGCTGAACCCAGCTGCTGCGTCAGTTAGTATCACAGCTACAACCCTGCTGAGCCTGGCTGAAAGCATCGTGGTCAACCTACTCCAACCCTGCTGAGGCCGACTAAGCATCATTGCTAACCTGTTCCAACTCTGCTGAGCCCAACTTCTGTGTCTGTAGGAATAGCAGCTCCAACCCTGCTGAATCAGGGTGCTGTATCATGACCTTGCTAGGCATGTATGATGAAAAAAGCTAGTTCAGAATTCTCAGTATGCAGAGGCAAATGAGAGAGCAAAGATGATGATGTCAAAATAAGTGAGGTGAGAAGAGTGAGAGAGTGAGCAACCAGACAAGTGTAACTATTAAGAATAGAAATAAAAGAATGCAAGACCCATTTTGAGCTTTAGCTGCCAGGCAGACACTTCGTGGTGGTGTTACCAAATTTGCTTGCATTTTAATAAGTGCAGAGCTACCAGATGCTCTGTATCCTCAACAAATCTGTGTTGAGCCAACAAGTGGGTAATGATATGGTGGGGCCAAGCTCGAAGCATGATTTCAAGACAGCCTACAACTCAATTATACTCTGAAACTCTAGGGAATTCCAATCCTTACAATGTTACATTATACATAGTGAGTTACATTGATTAAGTGTTACACTGTGTTACATACAGGGGTTGGACAACGAAACTGAAACACCTGGTTTTAGACCATAATCATTTATTAGTATGGTGTACTAGGGCCTCCTTTTGCAGCCAATACAGCGTCAATTTTTCAAAATGTGAAAAATCAGGACACGCCATTAAATACTTCTTCTGTCTTATTACATTTAAACATATTGAAATTTAACCTTCATTTCTTCTTTATACACATCTATCAGTGGGACTGGAAAGTGGAAGAATGGCGGTCTAGGCTACCCTGGATTATTATCTAATCACAATTATTTATTACTATGCTGTGTCCAAACATTTTATTGCTAAAACTGCATCTCTAGCTATTGTAAAAGGCCACCCAGATCAGGTCCAGCACTTCTACACCGACATGCTTTGTGATGAGTCCTGCACTTCTGTATATCTAAAGTGGTGCAGCATCATTTGAAGCATGTCATAATTACATAACAGCAGCGTGATAGAAACTGAGGTCCTAATCCAATTTGAAATTTCCATTAAATTGCTGTTATGTAATAAATATGCTACATTATTTACTTTTCATTAAAAAATGCCTAAACTCAAACTAGGCCAAGCAACTGCGGCAGCGTGATTTCAGTACAGAAGCACAGTGTGCCTTTAGCCAGTGAAGAAAAAAAAAAATAAAGAAAACAAATAAATAATAAAAAAAACACCACAGCCCTAATTTGGGACCTACAATAAAAATGAAAGCTATAGAGCCAGAGGGGCCAGACAATGGTATTACACAATCATCTACAATGCACTGCCCTGCTAAAGTCTGCTGAACTCTAGATCACTGACACAGCTGCAATGTCTGTGACATTTCTCAAACAGCAGCTTTACAGGAGAAGGAAAATTAATTCTTGACTTCTAATGGAAGTCAATGTAAAAAGATTTTTTTCCCCTCCCAAGTCATTTAGGAGCATTTCATTGGTTCACGCATCATGAGATTAGATTATAATTTAAAAAAGGTTTTAATCCAGGTTCAAATCATGTCAAAAAGTTATTATTTATTAATGATGATGATACACAAGAGATTATCAATCATAAAGAAAAAGCATTTATCAATGCAAAGGGGTCTCTGGGTTGTCATGGTTCTATACAGAAACAATATATTGTAGCATATATTGCACTGTAATGGTCATGTGCTCATTAGGGCTGTATATTGGTAAGGACTTGGCACAGGAATAACCATGATATAAAATCTTATCCTGATATATTTTAATTGACATATGAAGTGAAAAATATCATGTGAAAAATTAGGACACCCCATTAAATACTTCTTCTGTCTTATTATATTTAAACATATTGAAATTTAACCTTCATTTCTTCTTTATACACATCTATCAGTGGGACTGGAAAATGGAAGAATGGCGGTCTAGGCTACCCTGGATTATTATCTAATCACAATCATTTATTAGTATGGTGTACTAGGGCCTCCTTTTGCAGCCAATACAGCGTCAATTCATCGTGGGAATGACATTTTTGGGATACAATCCGGGTTAACACCCGAACATCCCTTTCAGACAGCTTCCTCTTTCATCCACAGTTAATCCTGTTGGATGTGGTTCGTCCTTCTTGGTGGTGCTGACATTACCCTGGATACCGTGGCTCTTGATACATCACAAAGACTTGCTGTCTTGGTCACAGACGCGCCAGTAAGACGTGCACCAACAATTTGTCCTCTTTTGAACTCTGGTATGTCACCCATAATGTTGTGTTCATTGCAATATTTTGAGTAGAACTGTGCTCTTATCTGCTAATTGAAACTTTACACTCTGCTCTTACTGCTGCAATGTGCAGTTAATGAAGATTGACCACCAGGCTGCTCCAATTTAGCCATGAAACCTCCCACACTAAAATGACAGGCGTTTCAGTTTCATTGTCCAAACCCTGTAAGTGCAAAATGTCCATGACAAAAGCTATCTTTTTCAAATGACTGTTACAATGTCGCAATGCTATTGGCTCAAAGGGCCTCGCGTGACTCTTCTGGTCTGGGAATAAAATCTCTGGGAGTCCTTCTAGTGTCTCAGCTCTACTCATTTAGTGATTACTGTGAGACCCGTCATACTCTCCCGAGTTGACATCTCACACTTACAAATCCCTCAGCCTGTTTTCTCACATGGACTTTCTGATTGTTCTCTGGCTTCAGTCAGAACTATTTGGACTTTGTATTTATTCGTATTTCTATTTATTAGGATTATTATCCTTAATTTCCTTAATTACAGGATAAAGTTCTATTCTATTCTATTATTCAGCCTGATTTTTTTACCTGATTGTACTTTTCTGATCCATCATTTGCACCAACACCTTCATATAAACGTCATATAACCTGCTGCCCCCAGCAAACCCCAAAATCTCAACAACACTGTCAAAACACAGCACCAATATAAATTTGTAATAATACACTTGTTTAAAATGCTACACTAAAAAAAAAAATCCACAAGATTCATAAGCGGGCGGCACAGTTACTGCCTGATGATTTCCCCCAGCATGCTGATACCAGTCTACAAGTTGAAATAATGACACTTAACATAAGCAGGGAAGTCCAGACAGCCAATCATTGTGAGACAGCATAATCTCCATTATCAATAATGAATGAAAACAGGCCTAATCCAGCCTTGGAACGAAAGAGAATGCCTAACGGGAGGCATCAGGCCTCAATGTGCTCTTGGAGAGAGCTAAATAAAAATAAATGGGTTTCTTTGTGGAGCCCAAGGAGAGAGAGATCAAACGGAAAAGAACAGGCAGTCTGTTCTGCTATTCCATTTCATGTGTTATGTTCACAGGCCTGGGTGTACAATGTGAAAGTTCAGGCACAAAGCAGTCAAGACTGCGCCTCTTAAAAGGGATCTTAAACAGGTTAAAGAGACCGATTCCCATCTGCCCGTTATGTGCTGATCCCCAAGGTCTTCATGACAACAGTCATTCTTCTGATATGAAACACCCTGAATCAGACAGATCCTGATTCAGAGGTTTGTTTGAAATCAGATGTGATGCAGGATCTATCAGCTCATCAAACACTGTCTCGGCCTCCTACTCCTCTCTGGACTCAAACAGGAGCACAGTATGGTTGGCGTCACATGTGCTGCCTCCTCAGGCAAATACTACCATCTTGTGTATGAAACTGGCACTACACTCTTCTATAGACTGACATGGTTCATACTCTATTTCTCCTACAAAGTTTTCATTCAGCTCCACGTTTGATATTATTAAGGGTTGACCAAATGCATACATATAAACATAACCGTTTTCCAACCGCTCCTCATGCCTTAAAATTGAACAGACTGGTTTTGCGTCTTTGCCTTTAAGATGTTATGATTTATGTAAATGACCTCTGTTTGGATTGGTGGGACTGCATGTGTTTTACCCAGATAACTGGCCCACTGTCAGTGATGAAAAGATAATTGCTTAAATAATAATCTTTTGTCACTTGATAACTTCTTGTCCTCTACTGAACAGAGAAATTTGCCATTTGTGACATCAAAAAAAAAACCATTTCATTTGAAACTGGTTGATTTTGTAGTTTAGCATCTGTATAAACTGAAGATAGTGTTGTATAATGTATTATTTTTTTTGTTTGGTTGTAAAAGTGAATGAAGTTACAATGCCTTGTGAAAAGTATTGACTTTTTATCTATTTTGTTACATAACAACCTGTATTTAACTGTTGTTGTTTTTTTAATTGTATGTCATGCCTCTGCACAAAATATTTGTAAATAAGAAACTGAAAATTGGCATGTGCATATGTATTCACCCACTTTCCTATGGAGCCCCTAAATAGTTCTGGAACAACCACTTACCGTCAGATGCCACATGCTTAGTGAAGTCCACCTGTGTAAAATCTAAGTGTCACATGATCTGTCAGTATATACATACCTCTTCTGTCAGGCCCCAGAGGCTGCAACACCAATAAACAAGAGGCACCACTAACTAAACAACACTATGCACACCAAAGAGATCTCCAAAAAAAGGACAACGTTACTGAGAAGTAGGGTTGGGTTAGAAAAAAAATATATCCAATTTTCCATCACCATCACCATCAAATCAATTATCATCAAATGGAAAGAACATGGCCACCCAACAAACCTGCCAAGAGAGTGCCACCCACCAAAACTTACAACCTATCAGAGAGGCAGCACAGAGACCAAAGGTAACCCTGAAGGAGCAACAGAATTCCCAAGCAGAAACTGGAATATTTGTCCTTATGACCACAATAAACTCTACAGTCCAGAGAGCTGGGCTTTATGAGTGGCCAGAAAAAAGAGAGGTGCTTTGGTCAGATGAGAAATCTGACAAAGTTTATAGCCACCAAGGAAAAACACTTGTGTCTGGTGCAAAACCAGCACATCCCATCACCCCAAGAATACCATCCACACAGTGAAACATGGTGGTGGGAGTATCGTGCTCTGGGGATGTTTTTCAGCAGCAGGGACTGGGAAAATGTTTGAGGGGAAGATGGATGGTGTATTCGTTCTGTCAGAGAATTGAGCCTGGGATGGAGGTTCATCTTCCAACAGGACAATGACCCAAAGCATCCTGCTAAAGCAACACTTAGGTGGTTTAAGGAGATACATGTAAATGTATTATAATGGCCCAGTCAAAGCCCAGACCTTAATCCAATTGAGAATCTGTGGTCAGACTCACCAGCGGAAACCATCTTGAAAGGAGTGAAAATCAAAAATCCTGGTGGCAAGATCCTATTTGTTGTTTGCTTCACAATAAAAATATCAACCAATTTTAATTCCAGTTTGTCAGGTAGCAAAACACGAAAAATACCAATTTTCCATTTGTATATGTACATTTATATACATACTCTTCACAATAACACGCAGACCCAACACACACCGGTAAGAAGAGTCAACTGCACAAAGCATACTCTCTACCGGAAACAAACATCCACCTGGAGGACAGCACACACATACACACAGAAAATGTAGAGTAAACAATTCACCCAATATCCATGTTTTTGGAATGTGGGAGGGGAGGGATCCCCAGAGGAAACCCACACAGACACAGGGAGAACTTGGAAACTCCACCCACACAGGACCATGAACCCAAAACCCCAGCACTGGGAAGCAAACATGCTAACAATCAAGCCACAATGTCACCCATTTTCTTTATCTATTTGTTTGCATTGTTTGCAGATTTGCATTGTACGGGCCATTTAAAATCCAATTTCTTCATTTTGAAAATCCTTGGAGTGAAAGCAGCCTACAATGAGAGAGCTCTAGTGAATGAATTAAATGTTATTCATTAAGTCTGTTAGTCCTACACTTCAGTTTTTAAAACTGGATATGACATACCAAGAAGAAATCTTTGAGTGGAAAATAATAACTGATAATAAACCAACACAAGCTCCACCAACAAATACATTTGCCAAGTTTGATATGCTTTACAGAACATCCCATGAAATATTAGTGATAAGCTGCCCCACACTGCAATTCGATTTACTGCATTACAATGGTTTGCTTGTTTAAAGGGAAACTTTATAGTAAAACACTGCACATTTATAGTTTGTCCAAGTGTAGTCAATTATGAGTTGTGAAGTGTAAAAGCTAAAAGCTAGAAAACGATTAACAGTGTTACTCAGAAGTTCAGATTCAATGTTATTAAAATACAAAATGTAAATGCTTCTAATAAGCTCATCCTGTGCAATTCTGAGTTCTGTAAAAATAATGTCTTGTTCCAAATACCATAACACTCATGCAGACACAATAAGAACGTCACATTTTACTACGGTTATGTTAAGGGTAAAGGTTAACTTTACTTTAGCTGTAGGGGTGTGTTCAAATAATACAATTAAACCTGCTGCTTTGTGATATTCTCTGTTCAAATCATTTCATTTGTGGGTGTCTGGGATGTGTGGGATGTGCCTATGCACAAGGATCAAAATACATTTACTACAAATTGTACAATTCCATCAATGGTCTTTAACTCGTATATGCACTAATTCTTCTTGAGACCAGGTTGAACCAGGATAATGCTCCACGCTACAAACATGCATCGGCCTGCTTGCAGAACCATGCATATTTCAATGTCAATAAAAGATAAGGGGCAAAAAAATGTGTAAACAAAAATGATAACTACAAAACTAAGGTTGAAACAACAGCACAACAAAGTCATCTAATCTAAATCTACATTTTAGTCTTTAGTCCACTAGTTTGACGGCATGTTCCTCAAAGACTCAATGAACTGATTTCTAAAATAAAATAAAAAAATGCAGAACTACTGAAGTTCCCTTAATAAACAACAAATATTGTGAGACATGTTTTAGTTTGTGTGTCTGTAACGCAGCAGATGACTTGGGCAGTTGTTCTTACATTGGAAGCTATATATTGTGAAGTAGTGATTCGTCCTGTTTGAGATTATAGGCCACCATGAATAACTGGTCATTTGCCATACAGTACTGGTCAGATCCTGTCTGCCTTCTCAGAGTAAATAACAAACCACAAGTGACCCACTGCGGTTTTCTGTGGCTCAGTGTGGGTTTAATATATTACAGTAACAAAGATGATGAGAGATGCTGAGCACAACAGTGTGCTTTCAGGTTTCAGGCACAGTGTGTAGTCTGGTATGCTTTAACACTAGTCCATATTATCTAGGAGGGAAATCAATTATGCCCCATTATGGTGTACTGGTTTTATGGATTTTAATTAGATCCGTAGGGCCAATGATCACCTACAGCCCCAAGGCCCAAAAGTTAAAGCCCCGCTGAATGTACAGCTGATGGTACATTGTTTTGTACAGGTTACTGCACAGTATGTTAAATAGTTTCCTACACAACATATGTACACATTATATACACACAATCACAATCAACATTAACACCACCAGCTAAATGTTGAGTCGGTCGCCCTTGTGCCACCACAGCAGATCTGACCAGTTGAAGCATGGACTCCACAAGACCTCTGAAGGTGTCCTGTGTTATCTGGCACCACGAAGTTAGCAGCAGATCCTTTAAATCCTGTAAGGTGGACTGCATCAATGAGCCTTAAGTGCCTTTCGACCCAGTCACCAGTTCACATGAGGTTCCTTTATTGAATGCTAAAAGAATGACAACTGATTCCAGTCCGAACTTCATGCAGAATGTAATAGACCAGGCACAGGCCATCTCAAAAGAGGTGTTGTTTTGAACACCAGGAAATGTGTGTGGCAGCCCAAAGTAAACTGTATCCCCAGTTGTATACATTGCAAAACGTGAAAGAGGGTAGTGGTTGATTTGAAAGGTGTATGAAGTCTGAACTGATGTAAAACACTATTTGATTTTCTTAATTATACTTTTATTATAAGTTAAATTGCATACATTTTATTTTGTAGGCTGAACTGAAACCATTTTTGCTACTAAGCTAAATGTACCAAACATTCCATAGAAAATAAACATGACAAAGTTGAAAACTATCACACACCTTCAGGTGGTTCTTCACGCAGATAAGGTGGAAGTTCTTCGCCACTGGGGTCGGGTGATGATGGAGTGCCCTCCTCTATTACTTCAGCTTCTGCACTGGGGCCCTGTAGATTCACATGTAAAGCAGTCAATGTTTAACGTTAATATATATATATATATATATAAAACATTGAGATCTTTATTGTAAAACCTGTATATCATTTAAATCTGCTGAAATGTTTTAAGGCAGTCAAACACAAATCCAGAGCAGAATGTTTCAAAAACATACACTGTCTCATAAAATGAAAACAAAATGCAATGTTCCATCAACCACAGTTTCATAATAAAACTTCAAATCATCTGGTGTTCAAATTATCCAGTGGCAGGAGGTACAGAAGCATGAAGACCAAAACCAGACAGCTTCTTTCGGGCAGGACACCAGGCTGCTAAACAGCGTTCCAGTCCACAGCCAGTCACAACTCATCTCACCGGACTCATCACACCTTCACACCACATAAACTCTTCCCTGCACCTGCACTTTACTCACTACTGGAGCAGCAACTAGCTGCTCAGTAAGACTACACACCAGAGTCTCGCTTATCTTCTCACAAAACAGCTACATACATATAAAAAGAATGTATGTATATACAGTGGGGAAAATAAGTATTTAGTCAGTCACCAATTGTGCAAGTTCTCCCACTTAAAAAGATGAGAGAGGCCTGTAATTGACATCATAGGTAGACCTCAACTATGAGAGACAAAATGTGAAAAAAAAATTGAGAAAATCATTTTGTCTGACTTTTAAAGAATTTATTTGCAAATAATGGTGGAAAATAAGTATTTGGTCAATATATATATATATATATATATATATATATATATATATATATATACATACATACAAATATATATATATATACATACAAACATATATACATACAAATATATATATATATATATATATATATACATATATATATATATAATATATATATATATATATATATATATAATTATTATTATTATAATTTATTTATTTATTTTTTTCAAGATCTATTTAAATTTGAACACAATTTGTCTAACAATTTGAGGTTTCTGGTCCTTATGATCAAAGGGACTCGTACCTATGTTTTTTTTACTCCCTTTACACCTGCGTAATGTGATCAACAAGATCTGCTCTGATCACAGCCCAAACAACTGATTTTCTGATGGACCATCTAGTGTCCTCCCTGTGGCAAAAGATGTGTGGGTTTACATTTGTCTTTTGGCAAAAAAGAAAGGAATAAAGACACAGAACCCTTGGTTCTAGAGGGTAGTAATTCAGGGTTCTCTGGGTCATTGTGCCCTGCAACAGTTCTGTCCTAGAGAGTCTAGAACAGCACATACAAGCAGTAAATGTAACATAATGTGATGAGAGACTAAGTCCTTCAGGAGGTTCAGAGGGGCTCATATGTGCAGTCAGACAGCCCCTGTGTGGAGGACACAGACAGGAAGAGGACCCCTGTAATTCGACCCCCTGGTCTCAGAGCAGCACACAAGTGTAAACAGATCAGACGATGTAAACACCAACACCGACACTGTCTTTAGTGCGTTCAGAGGAAAGAGTGGAGAAGCTGCAGAGCAGCAGCTCCGGACCGAGAACAACAACAAAGCCAGCACTCGCCTTCATACTGATCCAGTCCGCAGAGCCTCTCTTCAGTCCTCTAAACAGACACCTCAGCTCACATGCAAACCCACTATCTTATCAAATCCCGAATCTGAAGCCCTGCTCTGTTTCTGCAGCTGAATATGAGAGGAAGTGACGTTTGGGATGTTTACGGAATTTTTCTGCAGGTTTGTGAAGGTGTGCCGCTCTTTGCCTCTAGGGGGCGCCACTGCTCGCGTTTCAACTCATTCAAGGGACGTTCTAGGAAAGTAGGAACCCTTTAGTCCCCCAGAGCACATTTTGTGGGATGTTTTCGTGTGAGACCAGCCTTTAGAGGAGCTCCTAAGTTACTCAAAACAGTAACATTTGTTGCGTTTGTTTTGCTTATAAGGACTAAAAAACAATTTACGCCCCTGATATTTCTAAAAATCTGTTCAAAATACTCAACATGTACAACATGTAAAATATGATAACCACCTGAAGGTTCAGTATTGTTTTGTTATTTATGTATGTATCAGTATTATCCAGTTTCGGGACTTTTATTTTATTTTTTATTTTTTTTTTATTTTTTTTTGCAGAAACTACACTCATATGTTATTAGTATCTGACCTCAGTAAGATTATAGTGGCTGAATGCAATCGATTCTTCACAGCAATGTCTCGTGTAAAACCTTACCCAAGGTGCAGAGAGTGTTGCTACAGAGAATGTTAAACATATAAGTCTACTATTTATTGATTTTGCATGCTTAAAGCCATGCTGATCTACACGACACAGGAAGATAAATTTAGAAATCAAATAATTACACATTAAAAAATGAACACATTAAAATTGGCTTTGGTTTCATAATTATGAGGATGAGAACTGGTAAAACTGGACCTGCCTCCAGGAGAGCACTGGAAAAGGTTAAGCAATTTAATGTTTAGTTTAATTTTAAAAGTTGATTCATATTTATAATATTATTTTCTATGTAAATTCAATCTTACCATTTACTGTAGTCTGATAATTATATTAAATCTTTCTAGAACATTTTCACAGCACTGCTGTACATATTGCAATCTCATTTTCAAAGGTTTCTAACAGATTGCATCTTCTTACTCCAAAGAGGTTCCAAATTTAGCTTTTTTTAGTTTGCATGAGGCGATCCTCAGCCTGTGCATTTGCATATTCCTCATAATAAAATATTCTTATTTATTGAATGTTTGCCTGCCAGGTTTATGGGGAGCAGGCTGCAAAGCATAGCACAAATTGAAACCTGTTATCATTTTAAGTTGGATGTTTTAGATATTTCTGCTTCTATGCATTTAATCCTGGTGTGCTAAAGAGAGCACCTTCAAAAATAGACCTCAGATATCAGAAGGTCAAGAAGGTGGCCTGGTCTGATGCGTCCCAACAACAATATCTTCAGACGTCTTGAAGAGTCCAGGCTTTGGCAGGTCAGAGCTGTTTGGTGGCACATGGAGGACCACCAGTTTATTTTAAGTTTTGGCTCACTGGGGTACTTCTGTAGGAGTGCACTGTGGAGTCATTAAGGGACAAAGAAAAGTAGATTGTTAACATTATTGCTTATGAACAAATACAGTATTGTTACAGAGCACATGAAACAAGACCCACAACATCAAATGCATAATACATTAACAGCAGGTAAAACAGATTCTTTAGGATGAGACACTATATACAGCATTCAATGTGATTAAATGTTGGCCTTGATGGTTGCTTAATAACCACATTGTAAAGAGACCAGAATCAACACAGTGTGGAGTCCAGTCATGTGATGAGCGCCAAGAAGCAGCAGATTTACCATCAGGTCTTCGCCTCAGTGCTGGGTTCAGCTGGAATTAATAATCCCTGACTTAGTGCTGAAGTGGGGGAGGAGTGTGTGGGGGGGGTATTTACACACTGGTGTGGTAAATACACATGCTGACTACGTCACATGATGCATTCTGAGAAGACCAAGAGATTGTCGGTGGTGAGGTAAGCAGCTGAGAAGTTTAAGTATGACTCCAGTGTGTGGGTGGAGTGTGTATTCCTGCATTAGATCAGTTTGCTCATCATGGTGTCAGTAAACAATCATGTTTACTAATTATTTAATTCACAGTATGGAAACTATTGATTGCTTCATTTCTGCAATTAAAATGTTTATTCATTCACACATGCTGCATTTGATCTGACCCATAATATAAACAACTGCAATAACTAAAATACTAATACTAATTTAAATATATTAATAATACATGGGAAGCTACCTTTTATCATCAGCTTTATTGCTGATGAAAGAAAATTGAAGGATTACATTTTCTGAGTGAGCAAAGAACCTTTTCAAGGCATAAATATCCTTCACTTGATGGCCTTTTTACAACAAGTGAAAGGTTCTTCACACTTGCAAATCTCTATTGAATCATACAAATATTATAGGACCTATAAAAAGTTAAAGTTATAAAGTTAAATTTAATTGTTACATTTTTCAAATGTGCTAGCGCTATGATCCGAGGATCACAGGTTCAAATCCTGAAATTGGCCATGCTGTCTCTGGGTGAGTGGATGGTGCTGTCTCCCCACACCACACCCAATACTATGTTGGTCAGCACAGGCATCTGCTAGCCATTGTATCAGAGCAGGGGACCCAGCACTTTCCTGGGCTGCCCAGCAATGATGCAATGGCAGCAGTTTGCCAAAGAAGTGGTGGCTGGCTTCCTTTGTATTGGAGGAAGCATGTGCCTGTCTTCACTCTAATAGTGTTGGAAGTATCATATATGAGAGTCCTAACCAGTACTGATACCATTACTGAAACGTTAAAGTATGTGAATTTCAGCAGTGACAGATGGTAAATGAGAAGAAAAAATAGTAAATAAACTTTCAGAAATCAGAGTTTCTTCCTTTGCTTCTTTTTAATAATATTATTTAACAAAAAAAACCTTTCATCAAAATTATTTTCAACTGAAAATTAATGAGTTGTTTGCTTTTATTATGTCACACTCATAGTTCTCTATAATATAGTTCTTGTAGTTTATTGATTTTTTGACTTATTCCCAGTTTGTTCTTATGTCTTGGTTTGTCATTGGCTTCTTTTTTTGGCCTAAGCTTTGTGTTTTGGTTAGATTTGTTCAATTAAACCCTTTACCTGTGCTTACGTCTGCCTCCTACTTCCATTCGTCACATATTACAAGTACCTTCACTTTCAATAAAGAGTTTATAAATCCTATAGATAGTTTTAGTCATTTTATATCTGTCACTGCTGACTGTCTGCACTACTTTTCACTATTTCTGCTCTATGGCTCTGTCCATCCCTATTAATTACCACTTTCAAATTGATGGTGGTGGGTGGTTTCATCTCTAAGCATGACCAAAAGGAAGGGATGCTGTGGAGCAGGCGGACATGACCCTAAGGTCACCATGGCCAATGCAGAGGCATGTGTTAGAGGGTTGTAAAGCCCCAAAAGCATTATGCTGTAGAGCAGCATAGAACTGTAGAACTGCTTTCTTTTAATTGAGAGAACTCCAACCAATGCCTTTGGGATGAGCTAGAGTGGCAGAACTAATAATTAGTGTGACTCCTGTAGGCAATCTCACATTATTGTTCTCCTTAAGTTAACTCGGGCCGCAATTTTCAAGATATCGACTCCATGTCACCTTTGATCTCGGCATAATAACCGTGACACATTTTGTTTAGTAGCATTTGTACAGCAAGCGTCCAAACAAAACTATTGTGGCCAAAGCACTCAATTAGAAATGTACTGAAACTGGTCACATTCATAACAAGTTTGTTGAAAATTTGTTGAAAATGATAGAACTCTTAGAAAATCTTAAAACAACCCAGTTTTATATGTTATGCTTTATAAACTAATCTGACTTATGGCTTTTTGTAAATCCTTGAACATTTTTCATAGGAATGAATTGTAGATTTTTTAAAAAGTCACACTGATGATGTCAATCCCCCTGCACATTCCCACTCCCACAATGTATTGAGCACAGAGGTAAGCAATCCAGGTCCCGGAGTGCCAGAGTCCTCCACATGTTTGTGCTCAAGCACATCTAATTAAACACACCTGTTAATTGACAAGTGGTTTTCTAGAGCAAGGAAATCAGAAACTGTGTAGGAAACTGGCCCTCCAGAATAAGATTGCCTAACCGTGTATTCAGACATTTCTACAATAAGTCTTTAAGGTGAAGGCGCTGATGTTCATTTTGAGTAATGAGCAATGGCAGTGAGGCTGCTAGGCTTGGGATCAGAAGCCAAATGAGATTTAAGTGTGTACTAAAAATACTCGGTCTGAGTTGTAAACGAAAGGGATCAGTTAGGTGTGGAGAGACAACAGTAAAAACAATGCACCAGAATGCTCCAGACAATTTTTCACTCTGTGGATCTATGATGGGAATTTTTGGAATTGGTGATTCAGTGAGGAATATGTGTGGATTTTGATGATGGGTCAGGTTCCGAGTGAGTGTGATGACGAAGTGGATCTGGCTCAGATTCAGTCCCTGTATTCAGCCTTCATGAAGCAGTGTCCCAGTGGAGCCCTGCATCTTCATGAATTCCGTCAGCTTTTTGGAGTACAGAGTTCCTCCGAGGAGGAGGCTCTTTTTACGGAGTTAGTATTTAAATCATTTGACCGAAACAAGGTATGTATTTCATTGATTATTATATATTTTCATGACATAACATTACAAATTACTGTTCAGTATGTTACATTATTTTCTTAGTGATTATTAGATATTATTTAATATATTGTATTAATTATACACTGACTACTATTTACTAATTACTTTAAGGTAATAATTTACTATTAAATATTTACTGTCTACTACAAATTATTCAGTAATTATTACGAGTTATTGAGTACCTACTTGAAATTATTCAATATATAGGCCTGTTAAAATGATTTAGTATCTACTTTGAATTATTTAATTACTACTCAAATTATTTACTTATTCACTTATAATTATTCAAGTGTTATAAATTATTCTGATATGAATCTGATATGAATTATTCAGTATCTTTCCTATGTATGATTACATAACTACTGCTCAGAATGTACTACTCTAATAATTATTAAGTATATAGTATGAAATATTATATTTATGTATTATTCAGTATCAACTACTAATTGTATAATACTTACTCGGCATCTACTATGCATTATTCACTACTGTGAATTTTTCAAAATGTTCTTTGTGTTCATTTATTTTCAGGACTGTGTGTTAGACTTCTTGGAGTTTGTAGCATGTATCCATCTGATCTTCAGAGGGAACATGGAGGACAGACTCAAGTGGTCCTTTAAGGTTTATGACAGAGATGACAATGGAAAACTGGACAGAGAGGAAGTCAAGCAAATTATTACAGTAAGAGAAGTTCTGTTTACTGCACTTTCAATGTGTTAAAAGCAACACACATATTATTACATCTTGTGTGGAATGATTAATATGAAAAAAAAATAAAAAATAAATAATATCTGTGTATATATATATATATATATATATATATATATATATATATATATATATATATATATATATATATATATATATATATATATATAAATATAAATGATGTCTTCAGTTTGCCTGTTGTTAACTGTAACATATGAACTATTGTTGACAGATCATTTTTAAAATTAAGAAAATAAACATAGCCATGACACCTGGGCAAGTATGTGACAGGATATTCGAGCTGCTGGATCAAAATGAGGATGGTAAGTTAAAAGTGTGCATCTGTCATTATATACGTATACCGCACATACAGTACTAACACTTCAAATATTGACTGACAGGAAACACCTAATGTGTCTGTTGAATGAGCTCATACATGAGCACTTCTGGCTTGTTTTGTACATAATGATCAAAACAGAGCAAGCCGAGTAGTACAGTACATGCTGCATTAGCTTCAGGTGCTCAGACACTCTTATATAACTTTTATATGATCTTACTGTTGGCGCATGTAATCACTTCTATTTTATATGATGTTACTTCTTATTTAAAGGATGTCACATGTGGTCACTTCTGTATCACATATGGTAACTTTTATTTCACATGATGTCACATGGTCACTACTAATACACATAATGTCACATGTGATCACTTCTAACTCACAAGGTAGTGAAGAGATGATTTATTAGGGCTCTTCTGATGCTCATTGTCATTAATAGGGGCAGGGGGCAGGAAACAGGCAGGCAAGTACAGAGCAGGCATATCCACAGTCCATGTCCAAACAAGCAACAGATCAGAATACAGTAAAGCAAATACTATACAGCACCCATCAGTCCTTGGAAGAGCTGCAACTATGTGCTTGAGATGAGGCCAGGCTAGACCAAAACAAGTCACATGATTTCCCATGCTGAGACATAGTTCATATGATGTTACATGTGTTCACTTATGTGATGTGGTGTGAACTAATATGTTGTGGTATGGCCTTACTTGTGAGCACGTGTTCTTCAGACATTCCACATGTGATTACATTGACATTTTGCAAGTTTGGACAATTCAATCAGAATATGATCATATGTGAGGGGACTGTAACAGAGGGAGGAGTTCAGGTGGCTTGTACTTTGTTTTAGAAGGCCAGAACCCCACCTGATAAGTGGACTTAGGACTTATCCCAAGAGATAGGATAGATTAAAGGGGGGAGTTGGGGCGGTGGTGGGAAATTTCATCTGGACACGGAAGGTATTTTTATGATATAAGCTTGAGGGAGGGGAATGCTTCAGGCATGTTCCTCATCCCGAAATTCAGTAACTCCATTTTTGTGAGGATAAAATGAATTATTTTGTCCAATGAAAAAAACATACGCTCACAGATAAAAAAATAATGCACCAAGATATTGTTGTTGTAGTAAAGTAATGATGACATACCTAACTGGTTACAATATGAAAGGATGGAGACATGGCATCACACAGCATATTTGCCCACAGATGTTGCAACTGGGCCTGGTGATTCTGCACACACATGGGTTGCCAAAGCTGGCTTCCCTTCTGTTCGCATAAATACTTGATCTGGAGATCGGGCAAGCCAAGGAAGTGTTGCAATCTGGCAGAGACATTCCTAGGAAACCCTTGCTGTGGGCATGAGAGGCCACCAGATGTCCTGCACATATTCACTGAGCTGTTAGTGCCCTCGTATCACTACTAGGGTTGACTGCCTTATGTGATAGCTCACCAGATCATCGTCTGGCAGGATTGAAATGCTCAGCACAAGCCCTCCATACTCCAAACCCATCGTCAGATCCAAAACATAATCTGGATTCCTCAGTAAAGAGTATACAGTTCTAGTCTGTAGTAGCCACGGTTTGTTAAAACTATCACAAATGAAAATGGCTGGATCAGAACAGTCTAGCTGGTGGGCAATTTGTTAAAACATCCATCTTGCTTGTCTCAGTCCAACGATGCGCCCCTTCTCAAAGTCTGTTAACTGGACAAAATGTCTTTGCGTGCATTGTACAGGCATGTCTACCAGTGACCTATTGCCAACAGGTACACTACCCAAAAGTTGCCTTTTTATAGGACAGCAGGGGAAGCGCTTTAACACTCTCTTATGCCAAGACCCAGTGTCTAATCAGACCACACCTGTAATCATTTACATATATGCCTAAGTCATAACTGCAAGCCACGTTTTGCAGTATTGGTGCATTATTTTATTGTCAATGAGTCCATGGTTAGTCCTGGAATGAACACACCTTTCCACACTAGATGAATTTCATTATGCATTGAATGTTGGTACAGTGGTGCTTGCAAGTTTGTGAACCTTTTCGAATTTTTTATTCTGTATTAATCATATTTTCATAGAAGCATTAGAAGTAGATAACGATTTTACACATATTTATTTATTTATTTATTTATTTATTTATTTAACTTTATGTTGAGATTAAGCTGAGACTGAGTGGAGTCCCAACCCTTTAGACATTTCTTCATAACCTTTTCTAGCCTCATCAGCATCAACTGCTGCTCTTCTGAGCTCCTCAGAAACCTTGTTTATTGATGACATGATACACGTCCACAAAAATGTTGTGACGATCAGACTTTGATAGATCCCTGTTCTTTAAATAAAACAGGGCCCCCTTGATCCCATTGATTGAAAACAATTGATTTTCAAATTAGCTGTTAATCTTACATTTTCACATGCTTTTGCTTCTCACAGATACATGATATTGCATTGTATTCCTCAAAAATAAATGACCCCATGAAATAAATTGGAATCATTGGATTGATTTGGTCCCCCTTATCTACTTTGAGGACTTGTGTAAAAATCTGCTGAAGATTTTAGGTCAAATTTCACAAACTTTCAAGCACCACTGTATCAGCCATGTGTATACTAAAACATCACATGATAATAAACACTCCTCTCTCACAGGTCAGATATCACTGGCCGAGTTCATTGAGGGGGCTCAGAAGGACGCCTGGATAATGGACGCACTCAAACTACATCTTGATGCCAGCAAATGGTTCAAAGAGCACCGGAGGACAAAAACATAACATGAAAATCTCCCAGGAAAATCTACCTCAGAATGAGTTCTGAAGGCACCGTTATGCAGCCTGTGGTGAGGTGGTCCAGAAGCTGAAGTTTTCCTTCTGTTTTATAGAATGGGTGTTCTGTACCATAGCTGACTGCTGCCTCGTGTTGCGTAGCCAGTCCGACACTGATAAGAAGCCAGCCACAAGGCTCAGAATGCAGCGTTGGCACAGAATCTGCTGGACTTATTCAATAAATTCAACAGTTGTGCTCCAGTGGACCAGAGTCTGGAGTATAAGAAGAAGCACTGACTCATTGGCAGTTGACTGAAAGAAAAGAATTAAAGACTCCAGCTGTGGACCCAGTTTTTGAGTATAACACAGTAACTAATCTTAAGCCTTAAGATTAATAACTTGTTTAATAATGATGGTTAGGATGCTGTGGCTGGAGGGCTACAAGTAAGAGTTGTAGGACCATGGCAGTGTGTACATGTGAATGTATGACAGAGATAATATCTCTAAAATCAGTCATCTATGATAACTTTGAGAACATTAATATATATTTACACAATATATTTAATAAGACTAATTACTAGCCTTAATAGTCTATATTGCTAAATCATCTCCTTTAAATTACAAATACATGTCTTAAAATAAAATAAAAAAAGCAAAGAAAAAAAGGCTATTATGCCAATATAAAAAATATATTTACAATATTTATTTGCATTTGTTTTTAGGCATTTTAGGCTGTGTTCAGTCTGGTTAACATAGAGGCAGGTACATGTAGACCAAGGCATAAAGAGACCCGTTGTAGTTATTTTGTACCCTAGCATAAAACATGCTTGGTTCCACAGTTTTGGCTTCCTATGTAGTCTGCTCTTGTCCAGGGGGTCTCAACCTTTCCCACTTCTGCGTAACAGGCCATAAAAAAGCAAACTCAACTTTTAATGTCAAATCATTTTGCCTTTTATTTATCTGACAATGAAATGTAAGAATTAGGGCCTGATTCATGGGCTGTATGGGCCTTAGGGCCTGATTGATTTAGTGCCACTTCTGACCCACTATGAACTACTGCCCGAGGATGGGTCTGTGGACTGTTAGGGAGTGCTCCACAGCCCACTGGTGGTCTCCAGGCCACAGGTTGAGAAACCCTGCTCTAGTTTGAGGCTGAGCCCAGTTTTCTCAGCACAGTTCTCTAACTGTACTTGGGGCCTCAGGACCATTCATTGGGAGGGCTTTAAAACACAGGGATCTTCTGATTAACTCAACATTTTCATTGCACAACATCTAGGATATCACATCACATCACATCAACAACTTCATAGTTCCAATGGCAGAGGACTGTTAGTATAATGTGTACTGTATGTTGAAGACACACATGCATCAAATCTCATTAATTTAGTTTCAGACAGACAATAATATTATTTTTTATTTGACATGCTACATCTATAAAAGGGCCTCCCGTGTTTTTAGATGAGTGTGGTTTTTGCGGGCAGATTACGCAATGCTTGCAGATTATTATTTCAGTAAAACAGATAGCATTAGATACATTAGCCTTGTAGTTGTAGTGCAAGATGAAAGAATGAAACTGAAGTGATGAGAATTTGGCTTCATTGACAGCTAATGTTGGTGTTCAAACATCAAATTAACCTTAAATTAAGTTAAGCCTTATTTATGTGAGCTCACATAAATGAATGAGTATACAGTACAACCAAACAGAGCTATATCTAATTTCAAAGACAGCCTTATAGAACAGTTGGGGTACCTATGATTAACAAATTATGTTGGTTTTCTAGGAGTAAACAGGTGAATGAATTAAACTGCATGTTTGTTTTTATGTGTTTTATGTAATATGCGAAATATTATGAAATATGTGCCATTACTTTTTATTTTGTACTTGCAAGAAATTTGTAATATGGAAATAAACAGCAATTATGCTTTTGAAAGTTCAGAAATGTGTCTCTGTAGAATAGTGCTTCCCTAACCTGATCCTGGAGAAGTGCATGCACTGCTTGTTAAATATATTATTCGCTGGACCAGGTGTGTTTGGAGAAGGAATGTTTGCATAAGACTGCATAAAAATGCACATATGACGCACAGAGTAAATTACAATCTCTTGACATTCCAAAAATACACATTATACAGACATCATATACTCTTAGTGTGTTTGATTAGTTATCTTATTTCATGAAGCATGTCATCTCTGAATCAAGCCCCCATATTATAAACTAATTTGATCACCTTTTTAAACCAGGGGTGTCCAAACTTATACACAAAGGCCCTTTGCGAATAAAAAAGGGGACACCCTTGTTTTAAACCATTTCTCAACTGAAAACTTTACAATGTTTATATCTTGAATACCTTCTGTCAACCTTGATTACCATCTGATTACCATAACAGTGGCATTGACCAAGAAAGTCACATTCAGGATTAGCATGTAATAGGATTACCTGCCTGACCCCTCACAATTCTTTAGTACACCAGGCTAAGAGTTGCACTTTCATCTTGACGTGACTGCAATCAGTGAAGCTGGTCAAAGCAAAGGCTTGACTGTAATGAGCTGTTGTTAAATTCTGCATCTAGTGAAGGCAATGCTTCTTTATTGCCATGACCTCAAAAAACAAACAAACAAACAAACAAACAAAATAAACGTGACGTGCAAAAAAATAGTGTGCTTAACAGGTTATTCACCTTGATGGAAACATTTGTTAATGTCTCTATGCACACACACACACACACACACACACACACACACACACACACACACATAGGCATAAACAAAATAGGCTTTTTTTCATCCAAGGCTGGATTAAGTTGGTCATCCAACAACAGTACATAATATAAACCACTAGACACTAGGGTTAGTCTATAGGTCCAATCAAAATGGGAGGAGCTTCATCAGATAACAATTCATGTTGGAGACCATTGAAGATAAGCATTATTATCAATATTATCATTATTAAGGATTATTAATGCACTGGGTTGCATGCTGGTTTTCTGGTGAGCTACATTTGTGTGTAAAAAGCAGAATTACTGTATATTTGTAATAGGTTGTCCAACACTAATAATAACGCAATGTGAAGCAATGTACTATAAGTGAATCAGTCTTATAGTAAATCTTGTAGCGACCCCTTCTACTATAGCCCATATATCAGTTCTGCTCTGGCTTCATTGTGTGCTGGAGAGACCACTGAAAAAGAAGAAGCTGCTTCTAAGTTTAGATGGAAGCCTGCATGTCATTCTTGACAGTGGCAGTGACTCACAGTGGTCAAAAGGGTTCCTGCTGTATGGAACCTGATAAAAAAATGTTTAATTGTTTGCTTAAATTACCAGATTAAAAATTCTTCTCTAGTTATCTATGATATTCTGAATTTTGTAGGTGGTCACCATTCGTATTGTCTCGTTAACTGGTCTGAGAATAGAGATATCTGGACTGTACTGAAAATCATTGCTTACCAACAATAACATGTCTTTAAATAACATGTGTATAGCACTATTATTACTGAAAATGTACAGTGATACTGGGTCTGCGTCTTTTGATTTATCGGTGTGGTGCAGCTTGAATGAGTTTACATTGACATTTACATTTACATGAAACATTTCTATCCTAATTTTCTGGAAAATCTCATCATGTTTTAGGAACTATTTATATTTATTTAAGTGACTGAGCTACATCAAAGTATCAATTCAGTGATGTAAAAAAAAAGGGCAGAGTACTGTAAACATGGATTCTGTGTCAAAATCTTAAAGGATTAACTCTTTGATGAAATATTAATGTGAGTTTAAAATGCTTTCCAGGTAAAAATAATAATAATAATTTGTTGCAAACATCAGCACACTGTAGAGTGGTAGAACCCTACTGTAATGGCCCCACAACTCACACAGCTCCAGACATTACAGCCAAATAGTTTTCTTCACACACACCACTTATATGTCAGTTACAGCACTGGCAAATGAATTGTAGCTCGGTGGTAACACAGCTGACCCTGCTCTGTGACCCCAGCTTGCAAAGTGCATGTACATGCCTTGTGCAGTATGATGTGCAAAATCACTAGTGTCTTAAGGTTAATTGTGCCCATTACCTGCCCATAGCCACAGTTAATTTACTCAGAGTAATCCAAAATCCTGATCAGAGGCATCTGATGTGCTCTCCAATTGGCCCTGCTCCAGTTGAAAGTCACACACAATCAGTCACTGCAAAATCAGGTGCAGCAGCACTACAGAGCACAATACAACACATACAGCTACATATACACCATATGAACAAAAGAATTTGGACACCTGCTCATTCTTTGTTTCTTCCAAAACAAAGAGTTTCTCTGCTTTTGTTGGAGTAACTGTCTCTACAGTTCAAGGAAGACCTATTCGATTTTGGAGCATTCGTACATTCAAGGAATTTGATTGCATTCAGCGAGAGAATTAGTGAGGTCAGGCTGTCGGAGGATCACCAGCCCACTTCATCTCCAACCCCAACTCATCCGAAACAGTACTGAATGGAGCACCACCATTCCAGAGATCACAGTTCCACTGCTCCAAAGTTCAGTGCCAAGAGCTTTATACTGGCATTGGGCATGGGGCCAATAGATTCATGTCTATCAGCTCAAGAAAGTCCTTTTCTGTTGGCAGTATTTTTCTACAGGGACTAGACAGGCGGTGTGTGCATTTGCACATCTGTGTCAGGAATGGGTGAAACTAAAATTACTGAACAGATTAATTCAATCATCTTATACCCCCTCTATGGTTTGTGTGAGAGAATGTGAGTGGGGGTGGAGGGGAGCAGGGGCTGCTGAGAACAGGGGCGTAGCGGGCTAAGGTGCTACCACTATGATCCTGGGGTTGCTGGTTCGAATCCAGGTTCATGGTCATGTTCATGAAATTGGCTTGCTCTCCTTCAGAGGGTGGGTAGATGGCACTCCTCCCACAACTCACAAAGTGTGCTGCTGTTCGACGCAGGCATCTGCCATCCATTGTGTCATATCCGGGGATCCGGTGTCCTCCAAGCGTGATGGAAAGAGTTCGAAAAGAGGCGGTAGGCTATTGTCACATGACTCGGAGGAAACATGTGGACGATTCCTCCACCCTAGCGTCGAGAGGAGGGCATGTAATGTGGGAGGCTACTTAGGGGGATGGGTAGTTGGCACATCTAAATTAGTAGGGGTGAAAAATTGGAAAAAAAATGGCAAAAAAAGGAATATAAACAATATCACCTAAGCCTATAGCCTGCTCTGTTTAAATTCTAATATAGATATAAATATCAATATTTCTAAATTGACCATCACTGCCCCAGCTGAAAAATATGTAATAACTGCAAGACCACACATTTACCAGCACAAAGTAACTGCATATGCTACAATAATACTAACTAATGGATAAAGGCGAGGCTCATGGCTGATGCACAAGCTAAACCAGGTGACTCTTGATTTAGTTCATTTTTGCACACCATGTCCCCCTCCATCTAAAATGATGATGGAGAAATCCGATCCCAATCGGCCAAAGGAGACACGTTTAAAAAGCCTGGTGTGAACAGCTATGCATTGTCATCAGATCACCCAGTTAATGTTAATGCCAGCTGTGAATGGGGCCTAAGACCCAACTTGCAGTTGACAAACCACATGGGGCCTAAGTTTATCCCCCTCAGATCCCCTCACTGACCCTGGTATACATCCATATATGAGGCCAACATAGAATTTGAAGAAAATACTTTCTGTTTCCTAGTTGGGCTACCCATACAGGACCTGATTTCTGTGATATTACAACAGTTTTAACAAAAACACAGTAATTATTCCACAGTCACACTGCATAGTTCTGCTGTTCTCTCACTGAGTCCACTCAGCATTATGTATAGCAAGGTAAACAGACTCAAGGGTTTGGATTTCTCAAGTTTTTATTCTCCTACCATTAAAAAATTAAGTTTGGGCCATCATTAACTTTTAGCCTCAGTTCCCCGTTTTCCACCCCCAGGTTTCACTTAGTTCTGTGCCAAGAATTACTCGTCTGATGATACTGGCATGGGAAAAGGCATAGACATAGGCCTTGTTACTACAACTTGTATTCCCATAACTAGGAAAATCTGGAAGTGATGCGCTGCTCTCCAGTGTCAACACCACCATGTTCTATTGAAATCGCATATTCAATCAATCAATCAAAGTTTATTTATATAGAGCTTTTTACAATAACGGAGTTGATACAAAGCAACTTTACAGAAAGCCAGGTTCAAGCATATTGCACTGGCTGTCAATTGTGAGCAGGTTATATGTACATTTAAAAAAAAGAAAATTGACATGTGCATTTGTATTCACGCACTTTGCTATGACGACCCAAATTGCTCTGGTGGAACCAATTAAGTTCAGATGTCACATGCTTTGTGAAATGAAGTCCACCTGTGTGTAATCTAAGTGTCACATGATCTGTCAGTATATACACACCTTTTCTGAATTGCCCCAGAGGCATTAAGCAAGAGGCAGCACTAATCAAACAATATCTTGAAGACCAAGGGGATCTCCATACAAGTCAGGGACAAATTTGTTAAGAAGTCAGGGTTGGGTTAGAAAAAAATTTCCAATTCTCTGATGAGCTCCTGGAGCACCATCAAATCCATTATCATCAAATGGAAAGAACATGGTACCACAACAAACCTGCCAAGAAAGGCCCGTCCACCAAAACTCTTAGACTGGGCAAGGAGGGCATTAACCAGACAAAAGTACAGCGACCAAAGGTAATTCTAAAGGAGCTGCAGAGTTCCCAAGCAGAGACTGTCCATATAAACACAATAAGTTGTAACTCCAAAAAGCTGGGTTTTATGGAAGAGTGGCCAAAAAAAGCCTTTACTTACAGACAAAAATTGTAGAATTTCCAAAATATGGAGGAATGTGCTCTGATCAGATTAGACCAAAATTAAACTTTTCAGACATCATGGAAAATGGTATGTCTGGTGCAAAACCAAAACATTGCATCTCCCCAAGAACACCATCATGCTGTGGGGATGTTTTTCAGAAGCAAGGACTGGGCAAATGGTCCAAGTCAAGGGGAAGATGGATGGTGCTAAATACAGGGATATTCTTGAACAATATTCTTGAGGGTGTTTCGGTCTGTTCACCTTCCAACAGGACAATGACCCAAAGCATACTCCTAAAGCAACACAAGAGTGGTTTAAAGTGAAATGTATTGAAATTACCTAGTCAGAGCCCAACTGATAATCTGTGGACAAACTTGAAGATTGCTGTCCACCAATGGTAACCATCTAACTTGAAGGAGCTGGAGCAGTTTTGCCTTGAGGAATGGACGAAAATCTCAGTGGCAAGATGTGGCAAGCTCATAGAAACTTATCCCAAGCAGCTTGCAGCTGTAATTGCAGCAAAAGGGGGCTCTTCAAAAAAAAGAATAATGATTTTAGGGGGGGGGGGGGGGTGAAAAGTTATACACACTGTGGGTTTCCTATTTGTTTTTTAATTCACAAACATTTCAATCAAATTTTCAAAATGGTTGATGTTCTGAAAATGAAACGATGCAAAACATCAATTTATCAATTTTAATTCCTGGTTGTTAGGTAGCAAAACATGAAAAATGTCAAAGGGGGTGAATACTTTCTCAATGCACTGTAGAACCACTAATGATTTATATGAAGAGATGAAGGCTTCCTTTACCAAGAGCCTCATGGACACCCTTCATTCGCTAAGGAGAAAATAGACCTGGCCTGAACACAACACTGCCAACACCCTTTATACCAGCATTGAAAATTGCCTTTGAAGGCTTGCAAGCAGAGGCTACCAATCACTCTCATGCTGGATTGCCCTAGTAGGCAGCAGCTCTCAGCCAGCAGTGGAGAAACAAACGGTCATATCTCCATTATGACCATTGCTCAGTGCATTATTTATAGTAGATTCCAGCATGCCATTCTCTTGTAGTGGACCGGGCACCTTTCTTTTTTTTTTTCCCCCGCCGTAGCCCTGAATAAATTACATTGCTCTAATGTTCCAGGCCAGTGTTAACAGGTTTTAGATGGCTGTTATAGATATGTCTTTCTGTTGCATAATGTCCACACACTGAATCGTTAAATATAATTTTATCATTAATTTATAATAAAATAATAATAATAATAATAATAATAATAATAATAATAATATTTAATCAATATTTTAGTGATTATAACTTTGTTTTAATTTCATATTTGATCTTACTTTCTCTCATTTCTTAATTTCTTAATGCTGATTTTATCTTTCTGATCTGATTTTTATTGATTTCATTATTTGTTTTCTTTACATATTTATTTCAATTAATTCATTAATAATTGCATCTTTTTAATTAACGTCTTTACATTCAATCTTACTAATAAAATCTGTGCATTTTTGACAAGCATATTATGATATTGCATGTACAATGATACATATATAGTGAAACGTAGTGGGCACCAGTCAATTATTTTGGGTGGCCAGTTGAATCAACCCATGCCATGAGAATATATCCCACACAAGTATGGAACAACCACTTTTTTGTCTACTGAAGACTAAGAATTCTGTCTGCACTGCACACAAACGCTACAATAAGCCTGAGCCGACGGGTACTGTGACTCATTGAACCACACCACATCCTCTGGGGTCCAGAGTTGCTTGTCTGTTTGCACTGACAATCATATCCAGACATTGCAGGTCACAATCATTTAGCACCTGTGGGCAGCCACTGCACTGTACACTGTGGGAGGTAATGCCTTCTAAGACATAATCCCATTAACAATACAACCTCCTATTTTATTTGCGTAAATTGTACTGTCCAATAAAAAACATGTAACTCCAATTTGGAGACTTTACAGGATATAGCAAAAATGTTCTCAACTTTAAGTGGAAGTTAATGTATAATAGGAGTAATTAAAGTCCCTTTAGAGCATTTCTGTTTGTTCATTCATCATAATATTCTGATACAATATAAAGAACAACTGTCAGAGTCACATTGTGGAGAAAACTGAAAATGGATAAAAATGGAGATATAAGGTTTTCACTGGACAGCAATGACATGCTCATGTTTCCACATGTTACTCATTAAGAGTATATTTACACACATTTATAAGAGATAGTCACACATACCAGATTTTGTTATTTTCAGGAGATCCTAGGCTATTGGTCTTCATTTGAGATGTCAGTTTTAACATATGAATGTAAATATTTAAGTATTTTACAGACCAGTTTTGATACAAAATTTACTTCACGCATGTATACATAAACATGCACTGGAAGGCTCCTTTGGCATTTAAAATGGGATTTAATTCTCCTGGAAACGAGTGAATTTTAGTTGTTTTCCAAGCTGGATTACTCACTGATAATTCAGCACACAATTAGACTACATGTCTGTAGGTTACTCTGATCCTGAGTTATGGATCTTCAAATACTGACTGGTAATGACCTGCAAAGTGTGGATCTTGGGTTTTAAATTAGTGTTGATCTAGTGTTAATCTCAGCACACACTGTAGACATCTCTATCCCGTTGCTACTGTAACACTGTGAATTCCCTCACAGCAGGACTAATAAAGGATTATCTTATCTTATGTACAAAAGATAAGTGGCAAAATAATAGTCTGGACCAACATTAATTGCAATGGTCTTTGGACAGCTGCTGTTGTGGGACTAGGTCCAGAGCGACCTACCTTTGCATGTGTGTGTGTATGTGTGTGTGTGTGTGTGTGTGTGTGTGTGTGTGTGTGTGTGACTGGGCTGCAATGTCTCCTAAAAAGGCATGCAGTCCTGTGGCCGTGATGGCCCCGCTCCTCTGGGAAGTGTTTAAATAGGGGGAGCAGGTGAACAAGAGTTTGTTCTCCATTTCAATCTCTCTCTCTCTCTCTCTCTCTCTCTCTCTCTCTCTCTCTCTCTTTCCCTTTCACTCTCTCTCTTTCTCTCTCCGGGGATTTAGTGTTCCAGGCCTTGTTGTCTCGCTCTCCAGGGTGAGTCTATTGGATATTCTCATTAAGCTAATGATCCGTCCCACTGTGCTGACCTGTTCGTTAAGATACAGCAACTATACTCTGTTATTTGCTGCCGAACGTGTTCATGAGCTGAATGCATAATGAGTTTTAAAACTATATCAGTTCATGTAGGCCTGTAAACTGTTTCAGTATCTGCCCTCTACATTATACTGTGTGTGTACTGTGTGAATTGATGGGTTTTGATCCTTTATCCAAGGGCAGGAAAGGGTAATGGAATGATTGCAGTGTCCCTTTAAGTAGTAAATAAAAAGTAAAAGTAAAGTAAAAGTAAAAGTAAATAATCTTTTTTTAGGTTTTGTGTTTGTATGTGTGCATATTTGAGTGTGTCTATTTCTTTGTGTGTGTTTGTTCTGACTCATAGTTGTGTAAGTAAATATGTGTGATGATGAAGAAACCACAGCTCTGGTGTGTGATAACGGTTCGGGCCTGGTGAAGGCTGGCTTTGCCGGAGATGATGCTCCCAGGGCCGTGTTCCCCTCTATCGTGGGACGACCCCGTCACCAGGTGGGCCTGTACATACACTCACACACACCAATCGCCAATGGACTGCATTGTAATGGAAATTTTATCAGTTTCGCATTATATTTTAATAGACTATAACAAAACATTTCATATTTAAGGTCACATTAGAACAGATTTGAGTAAACACAGGAAATACAGTAAACAAAAACAACAACAAAAATTTCTCCTACTGAAGAAAGTAGTTGAGATTTTGTGAGTTAGTTTGAAGAACAAAACCTGGTTCTAGATTCCTTTCAGAAGGAGCAGCGCACCTGAGTTAACATCAGTAAGCACCAATTTACCAAAGCAAGTGATGAAAGATAACTATAATCAATACAAGACACCACTTTTTGAATGATTTTTTTTATTCTAATATTCTAATAAATACTCTTAATTAAACCTAAAAAAATATAATAATATTGTTCTAAAATAATATGATTTGGCAACAACATTGTTAAAAGCAGTTCCTGACTAATTGTGTGCACATCCTCTCTGTGTCCTTTAGGGGGTGATGGTGGGTATGGGTCAGAAAGACAGTTATGTAGGAGATGAGGCCCAAAGCAAAAGAGGCATCCTCACACTCAAATACCCCATTGAGCATGGCATCATCACCAACTGGGATGATATGGAGAAGGTATAAGATCTCTCTCTCTCTCTCTCTCTCTCTCTCTCTCTCTCTCTCTCTCTCTCACACACACACACACACACACACACACTGATATTTTAATAATATAACAGACTTGGGGTCCAGTGTACTTGAAGGCAGTTTTGTTGACAAGACCATAAATGACAGTAAGGGTAGGCAGAATTACAGTATAATACAGTATAATATTCATCATTGAAGAAATTCTTATTTTCAAATATGGGTTAACTATGTAAAAAATAATACAAGAAGTTATTTTAATTATGTAATTAAATGATAAAAAAAAAATCATGAATATAACAAGTGTTCGGAGTGATGAGTTTACTGTGTTTGAGTTATGAGTGTAGTTTAACCTTTATCCAATTTTGTGGGATGTTTTCTTAGTTTGACATACTTTAAATAACAAAAAAAAAAAAAAAAAAAAAAAAAAAAAAAAAACTGTGTTATTATATATATATATATATATATATATATATATATATATATATATTTATAAGGCTCATGCCAGATATTGATATTTTCAGAAGATGCTAGGCTGTTCAAATTTTATTCTTCATTTGAGATAAAAAAAAATTAATTTAGATATTTGTCTGATTATGACAATGTTTGGATTTTATTGTGCTTACAGGGACAAAAACACTTTACATCTCAAAAATCCTGTTGGAAATTGACCATTTGCCATATAATGTTTTGGGTCTGGAAATTCTGATGAGTTGTTTGTAATGATTATATTGACATACTTTATAATAATATGTTCTTCTAATACTTGACAGTGGTCCAAAAAAACCAGAATGTCCTTTATAATTTTAGTTATTTATGTATGTGTCAGTATTATCCCAGTATCTCATTATCCCCGCCCCCTCTCACTGATCAGTCAGAGTCTGCATGGGGTTTGAGCATGTACATGTGAACAGAGCAGTAAACATGCACTGGAAGGGTCCTTTGGCATTTAAATTGGGATTTAATTTAGCTGGAAACTGGAATTTTTGCTGGACCACACAATGATCATGGTTTGATAGGGTAAGTCATCTTGTTTGTTATGATGTATATCATGTCTGTAGATTACCCTGATCATGATATACGAAGCTTAGACTACCAGCATGTGACTGCGTACAAAGCACAGATCTTGCTGTAAGAGTTAAGATAAAAGGTTAAACAAATGGGGTTAAAATTAAACAGCTGCTTTATTGGTGTGGAAATTGTGGTCCTTATATTAATAATAAGATCTTTTATATTTTATGTACAGTGATACATTAACATTTATAAAATCCACCTGGATCAGCATAGCAGAGAACTATAACCTTTATCTCTGTAGCAAATGCAGTAAAATGAAGAAAAATATATGTTTTTTTTATAGCAGCAGTCCAGCCTCACATAAACATTCTACTCCAGTGGAGTTTAATAAAAATATAATCAGGTAGTGTATCAAATCAGCTAGAACTTTTAGGTAATTTAAACATCTGTGTGATGCCAATATTATAATTCCTAATTCCACTGAATACCAATTATAGATGTGGTGAGCATTATCTAAACACATGCTGTCTTATGTGCAATAGTAAAAGAGTTGTAATGTCTGTAATGTCTTTAGATTTGGCACCATACCTTCTATAATGAGCTGCGAGTGGCTCCAGAAGAACATCCTGTCCTCCTGACTGAGGCTCCACTCAACCCCAAGGCCAACCGGGAGAAGATGACACAGGTACCCACATTGAAACTGTACCATCATCTCTCTTCAGTGTATCTGAAAAAGGCCAGTCAGATCAGATTCTCTTGCATTACTGGTTTTTGCACTTGTATCTAGCCAAGCTGTCAGTGTTTGATCAACCCCTTCAGTGGTAAGGAGCCACTGGCTGGTCCAGGCTTCTGTCCATTTACATTTATGGCATTTAGCTGAGCTTCTCAAATGAGGGACGATGAGGGACCATACCTGTCCCTCATTCATATAACTTAAGAATACATAAAAAACCCAGTTAGCACTACAGTCTATCTACCTAATGAATAATTTAGTGGATCATTCATCAAAAGTATGTGACAATGATAACAAATACAAGAAAGCTGTATCAAATGGTTCAAGAGAACCACGTTTGGTTCTGTAAAACCCTTGTTTGTCAGAGATAAGTGAAGAACCTTTACGTTTGTAAAGAAGCTTCTCTGTTACTAACAAAACCCTTTTTCCAAACCTCCACTTGATATGTCCAAATGTTTGTGGACACCCCTTCTAATTAACACAGCAGATTGTACCCATTGCTGACACAGATGTGCAAATGCATAAACATAGCTTGTATTGTCATTGTAGAGAAGTACAGCCAAGCAGATAAACACGAACCTATTGGCCTAATGCCTCATGGGATAAAAGTGCAGGCAGAACTATGTCTTCCAAAATTAGGTTGCATTATCTAATACTTTTGGGGTGAGGTGAGGTGAGGTGGCGATCATCCAACATCCTGACTTCGTCACCCTGTGTTTGAGCATATTATCAAACTGTGGAGGAACCTGGGGTGGTTAAGTTGGTGGTCACTTGTCCACCTGTACCATATATGCTCTTTTAATGTCTGAAATGACTCACATGGTTACAATCTCACAGTCATTATCTGCTGTCAGATGTTAGTTGCTTAGGGACCATTTGGGAAAGGCACAGTTCAAACAGCAGCAGTTAGCTTACTAACATGGTTTTATACGGAGACCCCACAGCTTATTCACAAGAGAATATTATCTGGACAATAGCTGGAGTAAAATTGACCCAGACAGGAAGAGATTGTTGTATTAATGGCTTTGGGGACCACCATGATCTCTAAACTGGCTCTCTGGGAATGGAGTTCCCCAACACTGCTTTAAAGCTTTAAAAGTATCTTTGAGAGGGAAACCCAAAGTTCCTGAACTGAGTGGGATAATGGAGGTATATGTGTGTGTGTTTTTGTGTGATTTCAGATAATGTTTGAGACTTTTAACGTCCCCGCAATGTATGTGGCCATCCAAGCTGTGCTTTCCCTCTATGCCTCCGGCCGTACCACAGGTTCGATCGTACATCCACACTAAACATCAAATTAGTGCTCAACTGATGGATTTGGGGTGGACTGTTTCTTTAATAATTTAAAAGTTGTTTCAGTGAAGTTTGTGAAGTGCTTGCACTGACTTATCCAGAATAATGCATGACCCTGTGGAACTGCTTTATAAATAAGTGAGGATGATGATGATGATGATGATGATGATGATGATGATGATGATGATGATGATGATGATGATGATGATGATGATGATGATGATGATAATTATAATAATAACTTAGAAGTGAGTAGATGGAGAGGCCAGGTTGAGATGGTTTGGACATGTGTTGAAGAGGAATAGTGGATATATTTGACAAAGAATGTTGGAAATGGAGCTGCCGGGCAGAAGGAGAAGAGGAAGACCTCAGAGAAGGTTTATGGATGTAGTGACTGTAGTGTTAGGGGCTCCAGAAGAACATCCGAATGTAGTGAAGTACAAGGTGTAGTGAAGGTGGACATGGAGATGGTTGGTGTAACAAAAGAGAAGTCAGGGGATAGTGCAAGATGGAGGCAGATGATCCACTATGGCGACCCCTAAAGGGAGCAGCTGAAAGAAGAAGAAGAACAAGAAGAAGAAGATGATGATGACAATAATAATAATAATAATAATAATAATAATAATAATAATAATCATAATAGTTTCTTTATAGAACCTGTCATACATACAGTGCCACTCAAAACACTTCACAACATGAAATATAAAACATTAAAATATACAAGTTATAAAGCACAAAATTAATAAGAAAACGCTAATAATTCAAGGATTACAGGTCAGCGTCTGAGACGTCACAGAAATGTCCATGGCTTCACAGCTATGTGGTGGAGCCACTGTGTAATTGGCTGCTGGTCAAGAGATCCCAAATTTTAATCCCATCAGTGCCAGAGTCCTCCATGGTCAGGAGTCTGCGATTAAGAAGGTCTTTCCTCGTGTAAATTGGGCGTCGTGATCAGTTTCAAAATTTCAAAAGAAAATGTTTCTAATGTTTTTGAGGCTCAACTCAGTATGTGTTGTTGACCAAACTGACATGCAGGATAAAAAATGTGAGTTATAGGAGAACATGTTTTAGAACATATTCCCTCGGGCAGTCTGAGATATACTGTATGTAGAGTAGGTGCTAATCCATTGATCTTAAAATCAATTCTAATAAAGGATGATGTTTGTGAGCCTTCTGAAGCTTGTTGTAACATATTGTATTTGCCCTTCATGTGGGTGTTCCCATTATACATTTGCACTTTGTGCCCTGTATGTTCTTACAGCTGTATGTTCTAAATCATCTGTATATCTTCTCTAGGACCTGATATCATTGGTTATATTTATGTCATATTTAGGTTCTATTGATTTACAGGCATAGTGCTGGATGCCGGCGACGGTGTGACCCATAACGTGCCCGTTTATGAAGGTTACGCTCTTCCCCATGCCATCATGAGACTGGATCTGGCTGGCAGAGACCTCACCGACTACCTCATGAAGATCCTAACTGAGAGAGGATACTCTTTTGTTACCACGGGTACCACTTCACACACTGTCCTACATCATAACCATCAAGCACAGACTGTAACCTATACTGAGTAGTGAAACATGCAAAGCCACTCTGTGCTGGATAAGGACACTGCACTGGAACTCACTTTACAAGAATAGTGCTGTTTTTGATACATCACATTTAACACTAACTGTCAGCAATATCATGATGATGTCATATTTTATCCATGTGGAAATATTATACAAATTTGAACCAGGTCAAACCAGCGCATCACTTTGTTTTTGTATGTGAATTGAAATGTATTTTATTTACTTCAGTCCGAATCTACAGCAGCTCCTGCAATAAGTATACTCAAACAAATACCCCAGATTATAATATCTACAGTATATAATCTTTGCACATTTCCATGTAGACATGTTTATAAAGCATTTTCATAGCATTTCAAAACCCAGGGCCAGCTTTGGATCTGATTCTGAACTTAGCTATGAACCGAACATGTAAGGAAACCCTGGAACCTGGAATTCTCTAGAATAGTAATTTTCCATGAGAATATGCACTCACTAAGCACTTTATAAGGAACACTTTATTAATAGTAGGAAGGCTCTCTGTTGCTCAAAAGGCTTTGTTTCTTCTTCATTGTTGCATCATATCATTACACCACATCCACAAACCTGGGCTGTTGACACAAGGCAGGTTGGCTCTCTGGATTCATGCCAAATTGGGGCCAAATTCCGACACTGCCATCTGTGTTTCTCGGCAGAATTTTTCAAATGTCCAGTGTTTGTGATCCTGTTCCCACTGCAGCCTGATCTTCTGTCTTGGCTGACAGAAATGAAACTTAAAGTGGTCTACTGCTGTTGTCACCCGTTCACCATCAAGGTTGGACGTGATGTTCATTCTGAGACGCTGTTCTGCTCAGCAGTTTTACAGTCTGGTTAACTGAGGTCACAGAAATGTCCATTGCTTCACAGCCATGTGGTGGAGCCACTGTGTAATTGACTGCTGGTCAAGAGATCCCAAATTTTAATCCCATCAGTGCCAGAGTCCTCCATGGTCAGGAGTCTGCGAATAAGAAGGTCTTTCCTCGTGTAAATTGGGCGTTGTGATCAGTTTCAAAATTTCAAAAGAAAATGTTTCTAATGTTTTTGAGGCTCAACTCAGTATGTGTTGTTGACCAAACTGACATGCAGGATAAAAAATGTGAGTTAGGAGAACATGTTTTAGAACATATTCCCTCCGGCAGTCTGAGATATACTGTATGTAGAGTAGGTGCTAGCTGTTCTGCTCAGCAGTTTTACAGTCTGGTTAACTGAGTTACTGTAGAATTTCTGTTGCACCAACCATTCTAGTCACTCTCTGACTAGCCCTGTCCCAAACCCCTAACCCGAAGCCAAATCTAACAAGCCCCATTCAGCCAGTCAAGAACTTCTGAAGGCAGCAATTATTTGAATGGATTAGGCCTGAAACTGAAGCCTGCAGCAAGGTAGCTCTCTGACAGTGCTTTAGAGACTGTGTTGAAAATCTCCTAATCTACTCCAAATACTCAAAACAGCCCATCTTGCACCCACAAATCTGGCAGATGATTGGCTGAAGAAATGATTGCATGACTGAGCAGGTATACAGGTGTTCCTTAAAAAGTGTTTTGTGAGTATGTTAATGTGTGGAATGTGTGGAATAGCCTGTTAATCAGCCAGTATAACATTTTATTTTGAAGTATTTTGAAGCATTTTTTTTTTGTTCTAGTAGCAGGTTTATACAACAAAAAGGGAAGCAAATGCTTCAGCCTGATTATTAAATCATCGAATGTGTTTCCACAGCTGAGAGAGAGATTGTACGGGACATTAAGGAGAAGCTGTGCTATGTGGCTCTGGACTTTGAGAATGAAATGGCCACTGCTGCATCGTCTTCCTCACTGGAGAAGTCCTATGAGCTGCCTGATGGACAGGTTATCACCATTGGCAATGAAAGGTTCCGCTGCCCAGAGACCCTCTTCCAGCCCTCTTTCATTGGTTAGTTTTACAGACTAACAGCATACAAGTCGTTCTGTACTGGATATAACAAAAAATCCTTTTCATAAGACAGCTTTTTTAGAAGTTTGGGCTCCACTTTTGAACATGTTTTTAATTTTTCTAAGTGTAAATACTGTTTTACATCAGGACTCAAACTGAATCCACAGCAGGCCGTTGTGGCTGCAGATTTTCATTTTAAATGACCAGCAGTGACGCTTGATTGCACATGCATAATCAGTTGGCCAGTCCTCAAACAACTGATCACATGTGCTTCCATAAAAATCCTGCAGCCACACCAGCCCATTGTGGATCATATTTGAGACCTGTGTTATAAATCATATTGTTTACTAGCTTATTTTTAAATACTGCCCAAAAGAATGTGCTAAATCATCCGATAACTAGGCCAAGAATCAAAAATCAGTACCCCAGCGTCAGTATCTCATGTTATAGCATGAACCCTTGAGTTGATTATTGCAATTATATGACAGTTTCATTGCCATTGTTTACTGTTCGAGTTAAAGATAAAGATTTAAAGATGACAAAGGCTGAAAAAATGCTGTTTATCAGCATTCAATGAGTTAAAATAGACTGTGCCCTTGAGTCATAATAGTCATTTGCCAATTATCAGGGTGTTACGACCCAGTCTAGGGTCAGGCCGCAACAAAAAAATGAGAGGGGGCTCTGTCCCAGGGTTACCAGCAACAGCTTATATGTGGTTTATGATGCAGTTCTAAAATAACAGCATGAAATCTACAGCATATGGCTTTCTTTTTGTTGGAGTGTACACTGCAGCCTTTCACTCGTATAATTATAAAATCGCTGCTTTGTTAAGGCTGGTGCTTTGTTTTGTAAGTGCCGACGTCATTATTCAGGTACACGTGTATGCTGCAGAACTTCAGTCAAAGTTCCATTATCAGAGTTGGTTCATGGTAAGCCTGGCCACTTCCTATCAAATTTATCAAAAGATGCAAGCACCAGAGCGAGTCCTCAATTAATGGGGGTCGGCGTATAATCTAACATTTATAATCTACATGCTCCATAATTAACCCATTCATTTTTTTGGAGCTATAGTGTCTGACAAATATGTTCGATATTCTCCTCTGTGCAACTTCTCTGCTATTGGTGTCCTATGGTGTCTGTCAGCCAATCATATTGCAGGCTCATAAGTACCAGTCTTTGTATAATATAACAGGTTTTGATTTGGCTTTTTAGCAGTCCTATCATCTTTTGTCTTAAATGTTGAAAATAATTATTCATCCTGAACTTCATGCTTATTGGAGATGAGTTTTTCTTCTTCTGACTGATTTTCAAAGTAACAAAATATCCGACCTCTCAGATATAAAGAAACCGGAGAACTGCATCCTGTTTTAGGTTCAAAATGTTGTTTAATGACTGCAAAATTGAGAAAACAAAACAAGCAGCGAAAAAAAAAAAACATGAAAAGATTTCACATTCTTGGCTTATTGTAGCAGTTATAAATGTGTAATTTAATATATTCACCAGCAGTATTATTTATCACTATTTATCTTTAGTTTGACAGCTACACCGTTTTCTGGCTGTGTTGGTTTCAATTATCTGTGTTCTTCTGCATCTTAGAGAAGAGAAAATGGAAAATGGGGCCATCAACTTTAAAAGGAACGTAAACCATAAAGCAGTAAAGTAATCCGAGTTAGATAAATGAAAGCATTCTGTTCTTTATCAGCTCTATCTATGAGGAAATAACCACACAGCTGTTGGAGAACATTGCATCACTGCAGCAGCTACATCATTAGCACTGCATTACCACAACAGAAGCATTAAGAAGTCTTACTGTGGCTGGATAAATTGTGTAAAAAAACGAGTTGAAAACTAGAAAAATGGTTCTGTTCATTTTTCTTTTTTCTTTTCAGAAAGACGAAGGATTAAATGAGATATGCTGTAACAGTGTATTAGTGTACATTATAGACGGTCATCGTTTCATCATTTGGTTTATATAAGATTCCATGAGGCCAGTTAAATCAACCAGGGATCACTAAGTTTAGCCTAAAATACATTCATTCCTTTGAGTCTGTGCACAAAGCCGAGCTCAACTGATGAAAAATTCATGCCATTAATAATTCTCAATCATTCATCTGGCAGTAGATGTGTGAGCAGAGTGATTAAAATCAGTGAGTAGTAGGTCTCAGGCAGGCCCGTCTCGCAGGGCGGAGGGTTACACAGTGCTGTTCTTCGTAGATGGGTTTATGTCCTGGTGTGGGATTTAGGCATTAGCAGAGGTGGCAGGGTGACGGATCACCTTTTGGCAGAGGCTAATTCAGAGCGGCACAATATAGCCGGAGGTACTGGCTCTATTTATGGGGCAGATGATCCTTGGTCTTGACTCTAAAAATCAATCACTGCCTACTCATTTGAGAGCTGAAAGTAGAGTCACTTCCCAGCAGTTTCACATTTAATAAAGTCTTCCATTCAATTCTTCCATAGACGTGCATTGTGAGCTTTCATGCATATAAGCACTGAGATATGAGTCCTTCATTTTGCTCCAAAACAGTTAGAATTCAATTGCACATTGCAATTTTTCAGCCTCTGTTTATGGGTTAGAATTCAACAGGTTGTTTTTTCTGTGTTGTTTTTCTGTGATTGCTATGTCGTTGCCTCCAGGACCAGTGTTGAGAAACACTGGCATAGACTGCACTGACTGAAGAGCAAATACTTTACATATTACATCAATTTCTCATAATAAGGCCCTTTTAAGGTATTAGTTATATAAAGGTCATGAATTAATTAATTATAATTAGGACCTCTTATAATTCACCATATATAAAAACCCATAAACCAGCCTGCTGCTCTCTAATGGCTTATCCTGCTGTTAAATTGTAGGCATGGAATCGGCTGGCATTCATGAGACCACATATAACGGCATTATGAAGTGTGACATTGACATCCGTAAGGATCTTTATGCCAACAATGTCCTCTCCGGTGGGACCACCATGTATCCCGGTATTGGTGACAGGATGCAAAAAGAGATCACAGCCCTGGCACCCAGCACCATGAAAATCAAGGTAAATACTTGAGTTTGACTGCAGTGCCAGAATGTTCAATTTGAACTAACATTAAAAATACAAGTGTTTAGAGTAAAGTGGTGAAACCTCTGCGTTGTATGGTAACCTTACCGATGTTAACCTATATATACAGATACATTTTTTTCTTTATTGTAACTGAGCATAACACAAATGGTGAAATATGATATAATATGGTACATTTTTCTTGGGAATGGGTGGATCTCCTGTATAAAATACACAATAATCTATCACAAGATATTACTAATATAATTTTAGTGCAATTTATTAAAGTGCAAATGGGTAAAATATATCATTTAAACTCATACTACTAATGTTTAAAACCAGGCGATTAGGAATAAGCTTATAAACTGGTTATAATATGCTCAGCCTCTGTGCATGATTAGATAGATAGATAGATAGATAGATAGATAGATAGATAGATAGATAGATAGATAGATATTAGTTTGTAATAAATAAATCCATAAACATTATGCAGATAGAAGAAGAGATATGGATAGAGGAGCAGTAATGTCCAGCCATTCAGTGAGTCTGTTAATTATGTACATGTAGATAATGTCTCAGTGGAGTGATTGGAGTGTCCAGCCAAAATTAGTGAGACTGTACTGTTAGTGGATAATAATGTGTAATAATGTCCTGACGCAGTGAGGATGAGGTGTACAGTGTGATCACTGTTTGTACAAATAACCTCCTTTACCGTTCCTTGACTGACCAGTAAGTTATGGAGGGGGTGAGATGTCTTGTCCAGGAAAGCTGTCAGATTATTGAGAGTTCTCTTTTCCACCACCTTCTGTCAGCCTTCTTTGTGGAGCTTCTTGGCATCTCCACCTTTGATGCAGCCTCCCCAACAGACTGCTGCGAAGAAGACAGCGCCTGCAAAAACAGATTGGAAGAAGCAGATTGGCCAACTTTTTGCTGCACACATCGAAGGACCTTAGCTTCCTCAGAAAATCCGAGCCTGTTCATCCCCTTCTTGTACATAGCCTCAGTGTTGACCCTCCATTCCAATTTGTTGTCCAGAAGGACACCCAGATATGTACATGTCAACCAACTCAGTATTCTAACCCATGATGCTAACAGGCCTGATTGTGGTCTTCTTCCTTCCTTCCTTCCTTCCTTCCTTCCTTCCTTCCTTCCTTCCTTCTTTCCTTCCTTCCTTCCTTCCTTCCTTCCTTCCTTCTCAAGACCATCTCCTTGGTCTTGGTCACATTAAGGAGCAGATGGTTCTTCACACACCACTTCACAAAGCTGCTCACAAGCTGCGCTCTGTATTTACCTTCCTGTCCATCCCTGATGCACCTGACCACCGTAGAGTCATCAGAAAATGTCTGAAGGCAGCATAGATCTGGCCTGTCCTGGATGTTCATGGTGAAGAGGAAGGTGAAGAGTACAGTTGCCTGAGGTTCTCCAGTGTTGCAGACTAGAAGATCAGATCAGGTAGTTCCCAACTGCACATACTGGGGCCTATGAGACAGGTAGTCCAGAACCCAGGTTATCATGGTCTTTTCCACATTTTATCCATCTTCTTGCCAAGCATGAGGTTGGAAGGTATTAATTGCACTTGAAATGTCAAAGAAAGTGATTTGCACTGTGGTGTTGTTCTGGTTCAGATGGAGTGTTTTCTGTAGTAGGTAGGTTACTGCATCATCTACACCAACCTGCTGTTTATAAGCAAACTACAGAAAAGTCCAGAAAAGGGCCGACCTGAGGTCCTTTTTGACATGATGTGAGGGCCACTGGTCATTGAGAAAAGAGGCAGATGATTTATAAAATATATAGTTTAGAGTTTAAAGATTTTCTACATAATGTAACATTTATGAATCAATTAATGGGCACATATCACACTTCGAAAGGCTTAAATATGTCTCCTAAAATTGTACATTCAAGCCAAGAACATTCAGGTGCCTTTGAGTTTAAGATTGTGTGCATGGCTTTGTGACTTTACTGATATTTGCCTTTCCTGTGCAGATCATTGCCCCTCCTGAGCGCAAATATTCTGTGTGGATTGGTGGCTCCATCCTTGCCTCCCTCTCCACCTTCCAGCAGATGTGGATCAGCAAAGATGAGTATGAGGAGGCTGGACCATCAATTGTCCACAGGAAGTGTTTCTGAAGACCCTGTGCCCACACAACCGTACCCTCAGACTTCACCATGCTGTGTTTCTGCCAGGAATCCATAAAGTGTTGTTTCATGTTCACTGGAAAGGCTGGTGTTCAAATATTCATCCACAGCAAATCGCTCAATAAATGTGTACTTTTGGCTACAATACCACATGTATAATGTACTTTCTGTATTAATTATGCATTGTTCTCACGTGGAAACTGGACGACCGCCCTCAGGGTTCTGCTATAAGGCCACTGGATGGCAGACTATCGCAGAGTATTGGCTGCAAAACACCACATCATATTATTTGTGTTTTAGGCTTTAATATATATTATAATGTAGAGTTCTGCATATAATGAAGGGAAATTCCACTGATTTATAAATAGATCTTTATAATTAAATGGTTAAGATGAATGACTAGAATGAATGACTAGAGGAAAGCTACATTGGAGAAAGCTTTTAGGTGAAATGGATACAAATATATTGCCTATTGCTATGTGTTTATGATAGTTTTGTAATAATACAGTTTGCAATAATATATATATATATATATATATATATATATATATATATATATATATAAACTCAGAAAGCCCTTGTAGGCTCACAGGTCAGCTGGACAACAAATGACTAAACTATAAAATTACTATATGGGGACCCCATGTTCTTATTGTCTCGCCACCATTGTAAAGAAATCTGCACTGGTTTCATGCCAACCCGCTCTGAGTGAATGAATGGCCACATTTAATTGATTGAATTGTGAATTTATTTTTGAAAAATCAGTGGGCTTCCACTTTAAGTGATAGAGGAAGTGTTCTGAGTAATTCTCACTTTACCATTTGAAAATGATTTTACGCCAGTGAGTCGGTTTGGCTTCACTGACATTGTTATTTAGCTCTGTCTTCTTCTTGGATCTGCTGTGGTTTTGGTAGGCAAAACTTCATCAACAGCTCTGAACATACTGTACATAACTGAAATGAGGTCAGCCCAATGTAGGTCAGCGACATCTCTACCATTCTGCGGGCAAACTTAAACACCGCACACGGCAGGAGACAGCCTCCTTTCTCAAACATTTTCATGTCAATAATGACAGGAAAGATCTCATGCCATTCATGAATGACTCCAGATTGAAAAAGGTATTTATGTATGTTTATGCAGTTTTAGAACACCCAATCTGGGTTCTGAAACTTTTGAACACTAGTGTACATATATTATACAGTGACATGTTGTAAATCAAGAGATCACAGCACGATGACTGTCTGAAATTGATTTGTTTTACTGCTTTACAGTCAAACATTACATAATGACCACATACTGTTTGCACACTCACCGTTCACTTTTATCAGCTTCACTTAGCACTCATGAGCACTTTGTAGTTCTATAATTAGACTGCTATCCATTTTTTTGTCTGCATACCTTCTTTTACCCTGTTCTTCAATGGTCAGAACCCCACTGGACCACCACGGAGCAGGTGTTATGCGCATATGGGGTTCATTTCACTGCTGTGTCCGATCCACTCATACCACATACACACTACCACATATACAGAACTACAAAGGGCATTAATTGATTACATGATATCAAAAATGTAAGGTTATAACTACTCCATGATCCCTACGACACTGCTTCATGGGTTTTTTAGGCCTAAAACGTGTTTTAAAGGCAACTATATGAGGTACAGTTAGGTAGAACACTGAAAACAAACTTAAAATACCCATTGTAAACATTATTTTATATCACAAATGTATCAATATTGCAACTCACAAGACATGCAGGTTCACTGGTGGGTTTGAATAGTAAATGTACTGGCTATGTTAGTTTATGGTCATGGTGACCATGGTTCCCTTCGCCACCACCGTACAGAAATCAGAGTCTGTAAGCTTCTCCATAATGAACTTTTCAATGACGTTTCACACCAAACCAACTCTTACTATGTCTACATTTCAACCATTGAATGATGCGTACATTTGAAAGCCCAGTGTATGTTTGCACTACTTTTCCTTTAAGTTATAGTAAACTAAAGCACATCTTACTCAGAAAACCTTCTTTAAACATCAGAAACATTTCAGAGAGCAATATATGTTATACAACATGTTTTCACTGCTAGTTATGCCTGAAGACTGACACAATATTATTTGAGGTCTCTGTCTATCTATCTGGAAGAGAGGCCATATTGATTTACTGAATGACACATGTGTCAAGGGAAGAATACTTTGAGGCTGTCTATTAGGAGAGAGATGCTCTCCTTACTTTCAACATCTCTTTTTGCCAATCTTCAGAGCACTCTTGTATTCTATTCAGAACGCCGCCTGGACAATTCAGCCTCCATCGCCCATGTTTCTAAATACACCAGACCTACTTTTGCTACTCTTCGACAGTATGAGTATTTCTCTTGTAATATTGTACCCCCCCCACCCCCCGCCAACCCACACACACACACACACACACACACACACACACACACACACACACACAAACACCTCCTCCCCACCTCCACAGTCTATTTGGAGCAGAGAGGGGAAAGGCAAATGAAGGTGAAGGATAAGTGTGATACGGGTGATGGGTTAATACAGACCAAGAGAAAGAGTGTGGAGTGTGAGTGAGTGTGAATGAGTGAGAGCAAACGGGGGAACAAGCGAGTGTGAAAAAAGGTGGTAAAAGAGAGCTAGGGACCCTCCACCCTGTCCGGCTTCAGGATTGAACCCATCTAGGAAATCCTGACCGAATTCAGAGCAAAGTGGCCTCAGAGCTTTACTGAAGGTATGGCTTAAAGGCTCAGTCAGATTGTTTGGGCTATGACAGGTTCATGATTATATTTAGGAAAGGCCAGGTGATACAAATTTCTTCACACCTTGCCCCAACAATCAGCAGCCATGGGCTCCTTTCAGCAGCTGCCTAGCAAACCAGACAGTTAGGAATGGTGGAGGACAAATTAAAGACATCCTACCTTGGTAAACTACATTCATGGGCTTGGGTACGGATTTGTATTGTATTGTTTGACCTGTACATGTAGTGGGGGAGGTGTTCCCAGCAGCAGTCTCTGTGTTGGGGGAGGGTCTGTTGTCAGCTTGTTTAACTAATGTTAGTAATTTTAATGAATGACTAAATACTATTAAACTCACCGCAACATGTCTTTTGCAATTATTTAACTGGCAGGAAGTGAGGCATGTTGGTGTGCAAAATCACTACTCAAAACAGTTCTGAAGGCACCTCAACCTCTGAGGCTGAACATAAAGCCGCCCGACAGAGAAACCTCATAGGTTTCATAGCTCTAATAAGCACAAACAAAGAGCAATCAGGATGCTCTTTTTGTCACTCTCACTATGTGTGTGTCTCTCTCTAGCTCAGGGATAATTAATTTCTGGGACATTGTACATAATTTGCTGACATCAGGGAGGTGGGATATCTGATACTAGACTCTAGACGACTAGAACACCAACAAAACTACAAGAGAATGGTTCAAGTGCTAGAAAAGCAACTCGTGACCTTAATTTGGCTGCAAACGACCTTCTGGAAGATTAACTCCGGAAGTATGATGTTCTATGTAAACAATATTAACTTAAAATAGATTTTTTTTTTAATCTCAATAAGCAATGGCATGTTTGTAGAAAACGAGTGCAGAATTTCACAAGAAGTTCACCGCTCCTCTGATAAGCTTAAGTTTGATCATGTTTTTCCATTAACACTCTTCACAATCCTTACTCTCAACCAACACACACTGGCAAGAAGCAGCAACCCAGAAACAGCCACCCACCGAGAGGACTGCAACATGCACTACAGGGATTCACCCAGGATAGAGAGCCAATCTGGTCATGCTCATTTACACACACTTATTTAACTGATCTCAATTTTTTTAGACTGGGGAGGCAACCCACACATACATGCCGAGGACATGCAAACTCCACCCAGATAGTGGTTTGAACCCATAAGTGAAAATGCCACAATGCCGCCAATTTGGGCTTGTGTTGCAGTCAGTGGCACTGCACAATCAATCAAAGGTTGAAAATGTCTTCTAGTTCTTAAATACATGTCAAAATCCACAGTGGACTTCCTCAGTGAAACTGATGATTTTGTTCAGTTCCCCAACCTAAGCATAATTAAATATTAATTGCAGCAGAATTCAGTAAGAAGAGATGTCCACATACTTTTGGCCCACGTAAAAAGTAAATAGATGGAGAACACGGCTCACTAAGAATTTCTTCAGAGCACAGCATGTTCTTACAGTGATTATCATGCATGATTAATGAACTGCATTCATATGGACTTTTCCAGGTTAAAAGCTCCACACAGTGTAAGACAGAAAAAGAAGGAAAAGGAAAAAATCATAGAAGGGGATGCAGTGTTCTGGTAATGCAGGTTAAAGGAGAAAACCTGAACTTGTACAACAACAAATTCAGTATTAAGACATACACTGAAAGTAATGTAGTAATTAAATTGAATGATAACATGAAACCCCCATTCTTAAACTGTGTAGATCCCCTTTGTGCTGCCAAAACAGCTTTGACCCATCGAGGCATGGACACTTGCCCATCTCCATCCGGGAGAGCCATCTTCCTGAAGCTCCAAATCCAACCCTAATCTAACACTACCCATTCAGCCAATCAAGAACTACTGAAGGCAGTAATTAGTTGGATCTAATGCGGGTACATTCAGGTTGAATCTAAAGTCTGCAGGATTTTAGCTCGCTTGACAAGTTTGGAGATATTCTGACCCAGTCACATAGACGTCACATTTAAAGTGTCTAATAGTCTTAGGCTTGCCCTTTTTTATTGCTCTAACACATCAACTTCCACAACAAATTGTTCAGTTCCCAACCTAACAGCATAAAATATGCCAATGTAACCGGATAATTGGTTTTATTCACATAAACCTTTTCGTGTGAAATTGCCCTTACTTTCACTCTGAAAAAGGAAATTTGTTTAATCAGATAATTATATTTCGTCCACACATAGGTATATGAACACACAAAATCAATTTTAGAATTTTCATAAAAGTTTTGGTGTCTTGTCTAAGCTCTGTAATTCCTTAGTACTCCAAAAAATGACTAGTTATTATAAATGAATGGGTGAAACTAAGTGTATAAGATAGTGTTGTGTACATACTCATGTGAGAGGAACTACTCATACATAAGAATGACAGTGTTCCTCTCACACACTCCCATATCCATATGTATACAGCCCGTATGTGGTGTGGACTGAGGCTTGTTCAAGAGAATACAACCCAGATAACATGCCCCTGTGAAGCCTGTATTGGGAAACAGTAAGTTTTGTCAATGGGTTCCTTTTTGGCCCCATATATGGATGCACACCAGGGTGAGATGGGAGCAGGAGGGGTTAAACATGGGCCTCGTCTGGATTGCAAACTTCACGTGGGGGCTAAATAGGACCTATGTGAAATTATGATAGGCAGTAATGATAGGGCCCATTTGCAAAGCCGAAATGGACCCCTGTTAAAACACATGCACAAATCCAATAAGAGACCATGTCCACTTGGAAATCACCAAGTGCCCCATGAAGGGTTTAGCTGCGTATTCTATGAGAATAACATCTCATTCTCTTTGTAATAGTGACACTGTTCTAATTCTGATACTTGGGATTACTATGATTTTTTCCCCCCAGTTTTGTGGGATATGTGTTTTTTTTTCTGGAAAATTAGTTGCATGAGCTCTGGTCAATGAGTCCTACAGTAACTCAAAGCTAGGGCTGGGCAATATGAACACAAAATCATATCCCAATATATTGATATATGATGTGCAATGATGCAGAACACACCATGAAATCTTCAACTATATTTAAACATGTTGAAATTTGATCTTTATTTCTTCTTTATACACATTAAATCTCATAGCTCTGACTTAGGCCCATCCAAGGAGTGTGTATTAGAGGGTGCTGGAGGAGAGCAGAGTAGAGGGGGAGCTGAGAGCATGGGTTGGAGCAGAGTAAGGGAGCATAAAAAAGGTTTCAGCAAGATTTCAATAAGAATGGCATTGCCGGATCTGTTTAAATCGTGATATAGCTACAAATATTATTATATCACCCAGTCCTAATGAAAACTTGCAACTTTCACAAGAATGTAGTTTAACTAAAGATCTCTCACAGCAGTAGCAGATAACGTATGTATGTATGTATAGATGATGCATAATATACACCAGAAATCAGCCAGAACATTAAGACTACTGGTAAATGACCCCTATTCATCTCATGTTCATATGTGTTCCAGATCAAAAAAGAAGATGACATGAACAGGGGTCATTTATCAGTAGTCTTAATGTTCTGGCTGATTGTTGGTGTACACCACACTCTGTCAGCTGTCAGTGTTACATTTGTGTCTGGTGGTGGGGTGGTAGGGGTGTACCTGATCACGTGGCTCTTACCTGTCTCTCCCCCACCACAACAAACCCATCAGTGTAGCTTTAACAGACTCTGGAGATCCAGAGATTGCTTTACAGGCTGGAGAGCCTTTCAGAATCCAAACTGTAGACCTGCTGCTTGTCGGTGTTTGTTGATGTTTACTTGATTTCAATGACGTCATCGTCCCCGCATGAATAAATAATCTAACATGTATAAACACAGCTGTTGTCCAAAGTGAGGAAAGGTGTGCTGATGTGATGTATTTGATTCGTGGGGGCATATTTGAAACAAGTAAATATAATTCTCTCTCTCTCTCCCTCTCACTCGCTGACATATATACGTGTGTGTGTGTGTGTGAGTGGACCTCGACTCCGCCCACTGCCCCGCCCCATTGACTCCGCCCCCATGGTCACGCCCCCCTCTGCCTGGTTTTGCTGGAAAGGCTGGTGGAGTTCAGTTTGCCCGTCTCTCACTCCAGTGCTCCTCCACTTCTCCATCTCAGAGGGATTCTCCTCCTCCTCCTCCTCCTCCTCCTGTCTCCCGATCTGCTGCTGCTCGAGCAGAGGCCGGTTGTGATGGGTTCTGGAGCCGCTGGTCACAGGGATGTGGTTCTGTAGGTTGTGAAAGTGTCCAGGTGAGTTTGTGTGCTTCTCCTGTGCTGCTTCTCTGTGTTCAGTTGAGCAGAACTTTGTGTGGCGAGGGAGAGCGCAGCTGAAGAGGCTGTCAGACACGGTGTTGGAGGGCTTTGAGGTGTGGAACAGGCGCGTGGAGCGTTCTAGGTCAGGTTCTCTTATTCAACATGTTGGAGAGCCCCAGTTGGAAACTGGGTGAGCTTGTCCTGTAGAGCTGAAGTTGTGAAGATTGACTGAACTGGGTAGAATTAATATTATTGATCATCATCATCTTAATCATGATGATAATAATAATCATCATCTTAATCATGTTAATAATCATCATCATCATCTTAATCATGCTGATAATAATCATCATAATCATCATCATCTTAATCATGCTGATAATCATCATCATCATCTTAATCATGCCGATAATAATCATCATAATCATCATCATCTTAATCATGCTAATAATAATAATCATCATCATCTTAATCATGTTGATAATAATCATCATAATCATCATCATCTTAATCATGCTGATAATAATCATCATCATCATCTTAATCATGTTGATAATAATCATCATAATCATCATCATCTTAATCATGCTGATAATAATCATCATCATCATCTTAATCATGTTGATAATAATAATCATAATCATCATCATCTTAATCATGCTGATAATCATCATCATCATCATCTTAATCATGCTGATAATCATCATCATAATCATCATCATCTTAATCATGCTGATAATAATCATCATCATCATCATCTTAATCATGATGATAATAATCATCATCATCTTAATCATGCTGATAATCATCATCATAATCATCTTAATCATCTTAATCATGCTGATAATAATAATAATCATCATCATGTTAATCATGCTGATAATAATCATCATCATTATCATGTTAGTCATGCTGATAATAATCATCATCTTAATCATGCTGATAATGCTGAGAAAAAATAATATCATCTTGCTGATAATAATATAATAATAATAATAATCATCGTCATCATCATCATCTTAATCATGCTGAAATGATGCTGAGAATAAAAATATCATCATCACGCTGATAATAATAATCATCATTGTCATCATGCTGATAATGATGATGATAATAATAATGGTTAATGACAGTGAGGTCATAATTTATTTACCATTTATGTGGTTCTTATGAACATTTATTAACTTATAGCAAATAGAATCATAGCTATATAGTACTGATTGTTTCTTTGACTTGTAATAACACTGGTACTATTTGGAACCATTGTAAAAGGTTCATACTATGTAAAAATTAACTTTTGGGCTGTGCATTCTTTGCAAAAAAAAAATTCTATTTGGTAGAGATGTATTTGACTTGAAACAACAGTAGAACCCTTTTGGTGTGATATAGAACCATTTAAATGTTGATGCTGGTTGATCCAGATGTTCTTAGAGTGCACAGTGTTTAGAAAATGGTACTTTATACACATAACCTTGATCTCTAAAAATAGTCAAACTTATTTTAATGCCATATAGAATTAGTTTGAAAGGGCTTTGATCTCAACCATTTGAACAGACAAAGAACCATTTTTACCATACAGAATGTAGAGTTTAATTGCTGCCATAAGAAACTTAGAATAAAGGTTCAACAATGTTTGGTGCTATAATAGACCATTTTAAAGGTCCCTATACTTTCCATTGTAACCATGAAAAACAACCCTTTATCAAAAATACATTAAATCCTCTCAGTGGTTCATTGAGTTGTCCTTTAGGACAATTTGCGTCACTGAAAAACCCTTGAAGATCCATGTTTACACTCTGCAAAAAGGACTCAATGTAGTAATAAAATAAAAGGTTCTTTCTATAGTGTAACCCTTTTGTGTGCAATATAGAACCACTTTTAATGCTAAATTAAACCCCTCCATTGCGTTCCATCTAAACCATTAAAGCAGACAAACTTCTGTTCAGAAATATTACCTTTACCTTTACCAATGTGTTTTTAGGCTGTACATTCTTTGCAAAAGTCATAGAAATAGTTTTTGGTGCTATAAAGAACCACTTTTAAAGGTTTCAAGGCTTTCCAGTGAAACCATAAAGAACAACCATTTAACCAGATGAAGAACAATTTAAGCTTTCAGATTCCTTTTAAGAACCTTAAAAGACCATGATGTGCCTCCCTAATGTCATTAGCATAATAGATTTGTCTTTGTTGCGAAATGCCAGACGTCATTAGACTGATTCTGTTTTTTCATATTCATCCTGTTTGTCTGTTTGTCAGGCTCAGACTGCCTGCTCTACCCTCTGCTCTCGTAGCATAGCCTGTGCTTGGTTCGCTCCTCTCTTTCTAGGTGCTTTCTCTTGAAGCTACTGCATCGTAAATCAGCCTCCTTGGTTGTCAGTAGAGGTAGAAGCCAGAGCACTGTGGAGGAGGAAGGAAGGTGAATCCCACCATCTAAAGCACCCTGACATATTTCAATGTCTCCTCTCAAAGTCACCTGGCCTGCTGATACCCACATAACTCACATCTGCGAACTGGGTTGTCAATAAAGTCAGCGTAGGTGATCAATATCTTAATTTACACCGGCCACTGGCTGTACTTGAGAAAGAACTGCGATCATTTTTCACAATTTGTATTATTAATAAGATATTAAAAGATTCATGGTCAATGGTCTGTCGGAGGGACTGGGTTTCTTAAGCTTCTTCTAAACGTGTGGATGTGATATTACAGATGCATCAGGACCCCTGAGTCCCACCCTGAATTGTACAGTTAAGCACATATTTTGGTTTGTGGTTTGTGTATCATGAATTTCATGTTATTGGTCATTCTATGCATGGTCTGTCAAAAGTGTTCTGTGTTAATGACCTCATCTGTGTTAACTACCTCATCAGCATTAGCTACCTCATCTACACTGACTACATCATCTTTGTTAACTACCTCATCAGCATTAGCTACCTCATCTACACTGACTACATCATCTGTGTTAACTACCTCAACAGCATTAGCTACCTCATCTACACTGACTACATCATCTGCGTTAGCTATATCATCAGCATTACCTACCTCATCTACATTAACTACACCTGTATTAACTACCTCATCAGCATTAGCTACCTCACCTACATTGACTACATCATCTGTATTAACTACCTCATCAGCATGAGCTACCTCATCTGCATTGACTACATCATCTGTATTAACTACCTCATCAGCATTAGCTACCTCATCTACATTGACTACATCATCTGTATTAACTACCTCATCAGCATTAGCTACCTCATCTACATTGACTACATCTGTATTAACTACCTCATCAGCATGAGCTACCTCATCTACATTGACTACATCATCTGTGTTAACTACCTCATCAGCATTAGCTACCTCATCTAGATTAACTAGATCTGTGTTAACTACCTCATCAGCATTAGGTACGTCATCTAAATGAACTACATCATCTGTGTTTACTACCCCACCTTTGTTAGTTACCTCATCATCATTAAACCACTTCATCTTCATTAACATCATCTATTTGAACTACGTCCTCTTTAATGACCTTGATTGCTACCTCATGTGTGCTGAATATCTCATCTGCATTGACAATCTCGTACACACCAGCTATTACATATTTACCACATCATCTATGTCACTGACCTCATCATAGTCACCTCAACTCCCTCATTTACTAGTTCAGTTCAATTGTATTTAGCATGAAAGCGTGTAGTATGGTGTGGTTCTTGCTTTTAAATGACATTTAACTGTAGACTCGCTTTAGGGGTGTGAAGAGAAGATCTCCTACACCATTAATGCTTACTTTACTGTTTAATTATTTATGGTTTAATCAATGTTTATTGGAGGTATCCTTCTTCGAAATTGCACACAGTGAAATTCTGAGGGCATTTGTTTGTAATATCCCAGAGGACCGTGCAGCCCACCAGATATTGCAACAGTTATGCATGGTCTTTTTAAGAGAGTTTTTTTAGGTCAGCATTATTCAGAGATGGCATATTATGCACACACCCAGGTCCACCCCCCACCCCCCGTCTCACTGCTTGGATTGTGGGTCTCCTGGGCTTTCCGAGCTGTGACTCCATAGCAACGGAGGAGACAAATGCCAACAGTGACATCTCTGAGTAGTCACAGCCACATCCCATTGTGTAGCAATGATAAGTATCTAGAGAGTTCTGGGAGACATTGACCTGAGCTGGTCGATTGCTTTTCAGGGGTCTTTTAGGTAAAGGAACTTTTGTTTCAGTGACACAGTCAACAGATCACGGTCTAGAAAGAATGGAGAAATGACTGAAGTCGCATCATTAGCTGAATGTACTACAAACCAAAGCCTTTCTATTTCTTTTAAGTTAGAAAAAAAGACACAAAACCTGAGAGTCCACAATTTAGTTTTAACAAGCTATCTTCTGGCTTTGTAGCAATCAAAGCACCATGTACATAGCATTGGACAGGTTTCTTAGGATTCCAGTGTTCTCTGAAGTGGTTTTGTGATTTCAATAGTGCTGCATTCTTTGTAAAAAAAAGAAAAAGAAAAAAAGCAATCCCAGTAAAAGTGTTGCACTAGATTAGAATGATTCTTGGGGTCTTGTAATTTGGTAGGGAATCTTGCTGCCAAACAACTTCATTCTGTGGTAGCTAATCATTTCTGCCACCCAAGGCTCTCAAGTGCCTGTTGATGTAATGATTTCCACATGAATAGGGCTGATGGGTGACTATGAATCTCTCATTATTGAGTTTTTATTTTTACTGATACCAAATGTTCAATACTTAATAATACTAGAGCCAAAAATAGGTTATATATAGGTAATATATCACTGCTGTCCTATGAAAACCATGTAGCTCCATTTTTGTCCAACTTTAGGTTTCTCTGTGGTTTGAACCTTGTAGCTGTTCTGCACACTGTGTTTTGGATGAATAGACTAATAGAAGTGCTCTAGAACTAGCAAAATAGCCCTTCTATTAAATTAACTTTCATTATAAGTTGCCTACAAATGTCCTTGTGTCGTATCCAGAATACAGAATTGTACTATATGTAGGCTGGAACTACCATATATGGTTAACGTCAACCAAAGGCACATGCAATTAAAAATACTGAATAAATGCTTTCCATAGTAACTTTAAAATTACTGAGCACTATCTGAACACCAAGGCTGGGTTTCCTGAGTATTAATTAAGCTTAGTCTTGAAGTAAATGTTCATGGCCAGTGGTGAACTGGTGGGGTTAGCATTACATGGGGAGGTGTGGTGTTATCTTTACCAGAGTTTCTTAGTGATTTTAGTCTCTTCTGGAAACACTGCCAGCCATTGTGCACAGACTGCAGGCCCCATAGATTCCAGCACCTTTTACCTTCTGTAAAGGAGCCAGTTATCTCAGATTAAATTCATCTTGTGCCATTTGATATCCTGTGGAAAAGGAGTTTTTCACATTTGGCATGTAGTTTCATTGTCCATGGTACAGATGGAACTGGTTGTTTGAGTTTGTGTTTGTGCGTTCATACCTAAATGTGGCCAAAATAGTTTGCACACAAAGCCTATTTCCATGTTATAAACATGTCGCTGCTAATTTTCAAACGAAAGTTTCATTATTACTCTAAGTGGATTATTAGATTGGTCATCATCCCCTAATACTTTATCAGTGGTCAGGCCAAGCCGCATTTTTTAAGGTGACAGAAGTGCCACAATTGAGTACAATTCATGTCTCAAACGTTTATGCTAAGATTTTTTTTATCCCTGGTGAATTTATCCTAAATTTTGCAAAAGTACTATTGAAACATTACAGTGTGCCACCGCCATATGTAAAACTAATGCCATCTAAATAAGGATTTAGCGTAGAGCATCATGTGGCCACCAGTTGAAATATGGCATCCATTTAGTGAGAAACTTCAACTAAAAGACCCAGTTTGTAGAGATTCTTAGAGATCGGGGCCTCAGCTTGTGTGACTGGGTATGGTGTAATTTGAGATCAGGATGAGTAATCCCTGCACGTTAGTAGTGAAAGGGGAATGGTGAGATTGTGTAAATTAAACTGTAGTTTAACTGTTGCATAACAGTGTGTTTTGTGATGTAAATTAAAAGCTGTAGTTTCTGTTTAAGGGTCCTCCTGAACACATTCTGCCCACTTATTTAACAAGAAATGGTCCTCAATGCAATAGAAATTTAAATTGGATTTCATGTATAAATGGTGATTCAGACTAGAAGGTTGCTGGTTTGATTCCCTGAACCAGCAGGACATGACTGGCATGGAGCAAGGCACTTTGAGCATGGCACTTCACTCTTGAGCAAAGCACTTTATTCCCCTACTGCCTCCCTGGTTGGCATGGATAAGGCTTCCCACCACTCCAGTAATGTGTGTTCACTGCCCCTACTGTGTGCATGTGTGTGTTTGACTGTGTGGGTGGGTAAAATGCAGAGGGGCAAATTCCCTTGTGTGTAAGCACAGTGGCTCTATGTGCTGATTTGGGATTTAATCGTCATTCATACATATTATAAACGTTTGTGTCATCAAGAGGTTTACACAGACAAATATCGGACAGCAGTATCTGCCCACACTTCCTATATCAGTGCATCCCTACGTAAGTTTTCCACTTCAGTTTCTCATTACATTGAATAAGTTCAACCAAGCAGCAGCGGTTATGAAAGCATGTATTTGCGCGCAGAGCATGGATGGCTCAGTGACAGAATGAGCGCTCATTGCTAGTCTTTCCTGCCGAGATAAGAAAAGAGAGAAGTGTCCCAGTGGGGCAGCTTTTTCCATCCCATAGCGTCCACTTCCATCCTTGACTGATTCATGTACACAAGCGGACAGTGAACCAGTAGCAAAGGCAGTGCTAGTGTCCACAGCAAAGGCTTCAGAGCTCTGCCTCGTCTTTGAACATGCTCCTTTATTGTCTCAGAGAAGCTCAGCAGCGACCAATTATCTCACACCCGCATCACACACCGTTTGACTGCACATTGATTTATGCATGACATTGATTTTGAGCACGAAAGGAAATTGTTAAACTGATTAGTGAGAACTCTACATTGATTTTGGATTATTGATTTTGGATGAACGCATGAGTAGATTTGAAGCCAGAAAGGGTTTTACTGTGAGCTGATTCAGTTTAACACATTTTAAATGTGTTATGGATATTATATACAGTGTATTTAAAGAGTGGATTATAGTTTGGGGTGTCACAATGTCATCAGCCCTCGATTTGATTCGATTTGTGATACTGGTTTCATGACGGCAGGATCAAGAGTTTGTATACTCTAGAGTTGGGAGGCGGGAGGCAGGGCTACCAGATCTCATGCATTGGCTGTGAGTCTCACACAGTTATATCTCAGGCTCTCACGCTACGCTTGCCATTTCTCACACATTAATGTTACTTGTTCCCCTTCAAATAACCTCTGGATGAGCTTGACTACTGATACATTTTCCTTCCGTGGCTGCTCCAGATTTCACAGATGAAACGCTTTCTGAGGAAGGAAGAGCACTATGTCTGTGTCTCAGCAGGAACCTGTCAATACAACATATGTCAATATACGAGCGTTACAATTTGATGTAGCCTAATATGTTGCGAAGCTGTAAGCAAAGAGAGGATACGGCCACCACCTCTGTGTTTGGAAGGTACTTGTTCTGTGTATGATTGAGCACAGTGGTCTCACTCACGTCCATAAAATTGATCTCTTCTGAACTTGTGAGAAGATACAACCCCTCATGTACCATTAGGACTGGGAGATATGGACTAAAAATCATATCCGAAAATGTTTTAGCTGGATGGTGATGTACAATAAGATAAATGATGTGAAAAATACAATATGAAAAAATTAGGACACCCCATTAAATCATTCAACAAAAAAGAGATCCTCCTAGTAGTGAGCATTATTGTCACTGTTGTTCTATACATCAGAATTTCATGATGAATGGACCAATAGAAATGCTGCACAATGACTTGGAATGCAATCTTTTTACATTTCTCAAATCCTTCCATGCTTTCATCAAATTACAGATTTCTTTCCTAAGTTATGTTTTTTTTCCTTTTCCTTCTTCTTCTTCTTCTTCTTCTTCTTCTTCTTCTTTTGTTCACCATTTTGGATGGTGTTATAATATTTATATATATACAAAACAAAACAAAACAACATCACCACCTCAACACAGGGCTGGACCAATCTCAATTTCACTCTAAGAACATTGTAAAATTTCCCAGCCAAAATAAAGGTACTTGACAGTTTTCAAACGTATCAGTCTTGCGAGCTTCTATATTCCACTGCTGCACAACTATGTAGCTTCTGTAAAGATATTTCTCTCTTCAGTATTGTGTAAAATGAATCAGTACAGTTCAGAGTACTGGATGATCAACCCTAGCTGAATCATGGTGTCAGACTTTAAGACTAAATCTCTACAGAACAGTGATAAAAGTGATTAAAGGGTTTTGTGCTGTATTATCAGTGTGCAGTGAGGGTAAATGATTGGCATGCTGGTTCTGCAGTGTTCTGCTGAGTGAGGTTGGTCTGTACTGTAGTTGGTTCCCAGTGGTGGACTGAGCTGCAGCTGCGGCTTCTCTGCTCTGCTGTGTGTGTTGAATTCTTCACTCTGCCCTATTTTAATGTTGCGGTATGTTGCTGTGATGTCACCTGGGGTAAAGCAAGCGGACACAGATCGAGGCCAATCTCTCTCTCTCTCTCTCTCTCTCTCTCTCTCTCTCTCTCTCTCTCTCTCCCCCACTTTCTCTCACTGTCTTCTTTTTTGCCTCTCTCCTCTTTTGTCTCATCTACCCTCTCTCCATTTCTTCATTCCTGTCTTTCTTCTTCTTCTTCTTCCACACTCTCTCTCTCTCTCTCTCTCTCTCTCTTTCTCTCTCCCCCTCTCTCTCCCTCCCTCCTTCCCTCCCCACCATCTGTATCTAACCCCCAACTGGCTGACCAAGCCCTCCTTCATCAACTCGTTCCGTGGCCCAAATCAAACAGCATGCTGTATTTAACTACCTAGTCACACACACACACACACACACACACACACACACACACACACACACACACACACACACACACACACACACACACGTACATTTTTGCCCTAATCAGTAATGATTGCTCCTCTTGCTGTTCTGTCTCAGTTTTGATGCTGAGTCTTATGTGAGCTGTTAAATCTGTAATATCGGGAGGTTGTCAAGGGGCCACTTTTAGATCGGTGACACTCTTCAGTGATAACGTAACATGTTTATGAAATATTAAAGCTTTTCGTTGCTGGTTTTACGAATGACGTCTCCCCTTAGATGGTTTTGACAGGGAGAATTTTTCTTTTCCTGCTCAGTGGAGAGCCGCCCTCACTAATAGCTGTCGGGGATTGTCGCTGTCCGTGGTTCTGAAACCACAGTTTTGAAACTCCAGGTTTTTGTTTCCTCCAACAAAGTGGCCCAACACCTCTAAGCTGGAACTGGGCTTTTCTGTCTGAACTCTTTATGAATTGAACTGTCTATGCTCTGCTCACAAATGTGTTCCTTCATACAGTTGTATGCCAAGGCACCCTCAACCAAAAAGATACATTTCATTTGTCATTTGCGACATCATAAATATGATTATTTTTTGTTTTTTTGACAACATAAAGAAAATATAAATATTTGATTCTACACCTTCTTGCAGCTCATATTTGGGATTTGAGTTTGCCTTTCTTACCAGCATATGAGCAGTTTATTTACAGCTGTATCCTCTGTTATGAGGTCTGTCAAACTTGGTTAAAATCTTATTTAGATTGTAGATGTTAGAGAGAGATGTTAAAATGCACATTGTGCTGAGCTTTCTGCTTGCGGTTCTGTTCGGGACTGAATTCAGGTGAAGCGGATTAACAGCTGGCAGCCCTGCAGGCCGATTAGTGCCTGCACTGTATCCGTGCTGTGTCTGCTGTCCCAGAGAGCATTACAGAAGAGGTGGCTTTTTCAGCACCGGGGACAGCAGCTTGCAGTCTTCCTGGGTGAATGTACAATATGTGTCCTCAGAACATGTGGGACATCTAACGTTGACCTTTCACACACATTTGAAATAAGTATAATTTGAAGTCAAAGTTCACTTAATCTCAGTGGGGTTTCACGGGTGCTGTTTTTGCCGCTGTCCTGTAATGTTAATTGAAACTGCCAAATGTTGCTGTGATAGAAAATATTTGTGGGCAGAGCTTGGACAGGTCAACTGGAACTAATGGATGCCTGATTTATTTATTTATTTATTTATTTATTTTTGGTGAACCAGGCCTGAATCTGTTATCCACCTGTCTTCACCCCTCACAATTCTACCCCCAAAGAGTGGAGATGAATGTAAATAAATTAAATAATACATTTGGCAGGACGTGCGAAGAGTCTATAATTACCCAGCCAACCCACCCATGCCTCATAGGCACTCTACAGACAGGACAGGCTGAACAGACAGATGTGTGTCCTAGATACCACTTTCAGGATGCTGACGTGGGAGTGGACACACTAAAATAATGAATTTGTAGTGGCCACAATTAATCAATAAGCCTATTATTTATTTCTTTTTGTTAGCCCTCATGTAACCTCCACAGTATTATTGTTCAATCCCACTGACCTGCCTCCATCTGGGAGTTTATTGTTGGTACAGCTGAAGAGTTGGACACAGCATCTTGAGAGAACTTCACATCCAGCTCTGAATTCACACTCCAGCCAAACACATTGACCAGAGGAGGATGGGTTCCTCTCTTGAGCCTTGGTTCCTCTCAAGGTTTCTTCCTCCTAAACTGAGGGAGTTTTTCCTTGCCACTGTTTGCCTACTGGCTGCTCATTTGAGGCTTGGACCTGGATCCTTGTAAGGCTGCTTTGTGACAACTTCCTGTTGTAAAAAGCACTATATACATAAAATTTGATTGAATTTGATTGACATTGTCTCTTTCACTCCACTCTGAACATTTTTGTTGCTGTCAGATCTTATATTTAGCTTGAGGAGTTTTTCATGCATTTGCTAAATAACAATGGGTGGGGGTCCCAAAAGCTTTGTAGCGCTAAGTACTTCGTTAACTAGTTGTTAAGATGTACAAGTTAATTAATTAAAGAGTGTTTCCCAAAGCATTGTGTAACTAGAGTACTACATGTACTCGCTCATAAATTAATGAGTAAACTAACCCAGTCGTTAGTGACAAAGTACTAAAGTGGATTTTGCAGTTCAGCATCTAGACACCAGGGGCTGCCATTTCTGAGGGAGGGGGAGGGTCTGTGTACTTTCAAAATAAAAGTATTATTTAATAAGTAAAAATAATAATGTAAATAATTTAAAATCATTGTTAGAATCTTAATAATAATAATAATAATAATAATAATAATAATAATAATAATAATAATAATAATAATAATAATAATTTTTGTATTGCTATTGTTGATATTATTTTATATACTCATCAGTTCACTTTACCTTTATCCCAGTCTTAATGACAGTACTTGTCTGTAGTTTGTAGTCTTATTTGATTATGACTTGACCAAGTGTTTAAGTCTGTGCATTCTTTCACCAAAGCTTTAGTACGCCACTCGCGCATTTGTAAATTAGTCTGGATTTACAAGAAAACAAAATCTGTTTCCATGTTGTAGGAATTCTGTCTGGGGTTGTAGGTGCAGTAGATAGGACACTTATTCCTATACACACTCCCAGACTTCTGAATCCCACCTAAACAGGTGGAAAAGGGGTCTCTGCATTGAATGTACAGGTTATATGGAACCACCAAGTGCTGTGGTCTAGGAGTTTGATGCATTCATCCGGGCAAATCGGTTTGTCAGCTGGATAATGGTAGGTTTACTGGGTAATAGTGGGTTTCCTGTTCATGTGTGTCAAAACTACTTCTGAGGGGAAGTTAACAGCATACACCAACCAACATGCAGGTGGACCGCAGTGCTCCAGACAAACCGAAGATGCTCAACAGTGTATTGGAGGCTGGTATTCACCTTCCTCATGATACAGAGAAAAGTGAGGAAGAGGACACAAAAGAATGCTTGAATGCCCCTAAAATTATTCAAAATTAGTTTTTTTACTAAACAACAATAATGACAATTATGCAAATGAAATAAACACCATCAGAACGAACAGGAATATTAATGAAAACTAAGCAAACTATAAAAATGTTCTTTTGTTATTGTGTCTGGAATAAAACATTAAAGTTGATTTATGTTGTCAATCAACTGAGCACTGTTTTGGGGGAGGAGTCAACAAAGATTGACTAAGTTGCACATCTTTTCCGGAAACACTCATTAAGTTGTCTTGTTCTTTTCTCACGTCCTTCTTTTGTTTGCTATTCATTTGCTAATGCATTTGTGTGTTGATGTATTTAATTGGACTTGTTCTGGCCATTAAAATGCACTGAATGTCTTATTCACCAGTCCAACCGTACAAGGTCACTTGACACACAGTGCAACTCACATGTATGAATAAAATGTAAAATGGTTGATGTACAGTATGATTTATGATTTGTATTGTAAAAGTGCTGCAAAACGCCTACTGCTGCACTGTTGTTATTGCACTGATTTTTGAAAGGATACCGTTGGACCTGATTCTGTTTAACAAAGCGCTGATTAGATAAACTAGGTAATGGATAATTGCTGTAAATACTGACAGAGTAGAACATATAATAATGTATACAATAAAATAATATACAAAAATATACAATATGTAATGTGGAGAGTATATGAAATGTCCTATAGGAGGGGTACTGCACATTGTTATTGCACTTGTTTAATTGTTATGTTAAACTACAACTTAAACTACAACATAACCACAATTGCAGGATGAATTCACCTGATGTTTCAATCAATTTATGTTCTGATTAGACAATTCATGGGTGTGCATGCTGAGCATGTGTATTTATCACCTCCCTTCGTGTGCACTCCGTATTTTTGTCCTGAATTGGACTTCCATATGAGACTCCAGTGCCTCACGCTAATAGAACTCTGCACAATGTATTGTTTTATGGCACAACAGTTTTATCTACACACTCTGTTCAAGTGACAGAGAGCTGTTCAGTCTGCATGTGTTCACTGCAGCTCTGCGTGCAGGTTAAGAGAATTATTAGTATAAAATAACAGCAGCAGATAAACTGTACTCCACCGTGATGGTTCAATGTGGCCGATTGCTCCACGGTTCGCCTGTGTCATGAGACGTTCCTAGGTATTTAAAGAAATATGCGTTATGTCAATTTTAGTTGATTAAATTGATTATTTGATGTAGTTAATTCAATTTTACATGCTCTTGCATGGAAAGGTGGATTAGTTTGTTACTAATGGTGGAGTTTAGTGACGTTTTAAACGTCTCCAAAATATTCAAGCAGAGCCATAAGCACTACATTTAGAGTGACCTGTGAAATGTGGAGTGTACTAGCCAGGTCACCACAAAAGGAAATCTGCTCCTAATTATACACCATTTGGACAAGATTGACCTGTTCTTTCTTTCTCTCTTCTGAAATCAAGGGTATTAAAAGAATATATACTGTCTCTACTATGCAGGCAAGGTATTCTACTAGATTTTGGAACAGTGCTGTGAGGATTTCATTGTACTGAGTGACAAATGGGGATATACACTGTTTTTCTAGGACAGTGGAAAAAAAAAAAGCTCATTCATCGTCAATTATATTCTTAAAGGTAAACATTTACATTTACATTTACAGCATTTAGCAGACGCCCTTATACAGAGCAACTTACAAAAGTGCTTTGCTGTTCACTCGGAATATCCTTTTATATCCTGTTATATTTTACATTGATTACATTTGTGTTTAATGTTGATCAGTATAACTTATAGCTCAAAACCAGAAATCCAGAATCTCAAAATACTAGAAACCTTTTATTCAAATTTGAATAGATTATCAATCGTAGCATCAACCTTAAAACAAAAAAAGTTGATTAAATACGACAGTTTAATTTTTAAATTAAATGATCAAAATTATTCAAATGGTTTGAGATGCACTAGTTTGAGATGCACTAGTATTTTATTTACATTTCTGTCAATCAAAGTTCAATCCAAGCTCGTTCTTCAGTACTGTATTAAAATGACCTTCTTGCATTTGATAATGAAGTTATGGGTTTGTGTTTAATTAGTGGCTCCTCTCTGACTCTGGCTTTCCTGCAGTGAGCTTTTCCTGGAGCAGCAGCATTCAGTGCATAAGTCAGAAAAATCACACACAGGTCTATCTTCTACAGCTCTACGGGGCTCTGAATTGATGACCAGAGAGGTGTCCATGGCACACCTGCAGATAGAGCCCTTCACGATATTCCGGGATAATTTCCTCAGTGATTGTGCTGAGGTGTGCTTCCTTTACCTGGTGTGAGTGAAAATATCACCACTTCTCATTAAGATATTAATTAAGGAAAAAATTAGAATGTTTGCTGAAGCTTTCAGGTCAGGCCGCTTGTATCTGTGTGTATATGTGTTTGTATTTGTGTTCATTTAGGAATGGAATGCAATAAATTATGATCCGAGATAGAATAACTCTTGCCGGGATGGAATTTTCCTGTTGTGGAAAACAGAATAATTAGGTGTATTTCAGCACACAGCAAAACATTACTGTGAACAAGTGCTGCATAAATAGGACAAAATGGGAGGAATTGATGTCACATAATAGCATGGAATATTTTCATGGAGTTAGGATGCAATTCAGTGCATGCTGGGAAAATGTCTCTATAAATGTTGTTGAGAGCAGAGGCTGTTATCTCCCACTGCACCATACTGGAATGCTGTGTGGGCCAGTCAGTAATGTTCTACTCTACTCTGCACATTAGCCATAACATTAAATCCAATTATTGTCTATTTGTGTAGGTCCTCTTTGGCCTTCCAAACATCAAGGTATGGACATAATGAGGCCTTTGGAGGTGTCCTGTGATATCTGGCATCAAGATGTTAGCAGCAGTTCCTGTAAGTCCTGTAAATTATGAGGTGGGGCCTCTATGAACACCAATAAGGTGACTGGTTGTCCTTTTTTGGAGCAGTTTTGGTAGGTACTGACCATAAGAGTAACACTCAACAAGATCTGTGTGATCTTTTGGAGGTGTTCTGACCTCATCATCTAACCATCACAGATCTTGTTAGGGTGTCTCAGATTCTTATGCTTGCCCATTTTCAATAGATTAACTTCAAGAACTGTTGCTTGTTACTTTCCGAAGTATTTTTTAGGTCAAATCGACAAAACACTCCCCAATATATAATTCTGTCCCTTGTTCAGTGTGTTTGTTAGCCTCGCCTATTTATTCTGGGTTTTAGACTTCAGCCTTCCCTCTTTTCTCCACTTGCCCACATTGGTGATGTCTGTTTATGTCTTGCTTTTGATGATGATGATGACTTTGATGATGCTTCTTAAATCAGACCCTGCCTTTTGCACCCCGCTCCCCTGCCTCGCTCATTACACTGATAAACAACTGAGATGTTTTTCATTACTGTTCAGCTTTTCTAAATATGCCAGTACTTCTAAAGGCCATCACATACTTGTGTATCTTAAAAATGTGAAAATCAGAAATCCCGTATCTGAAACTATTTGAATATTTCATTTTGAGTAAATTACTATCCAGACAGCATTAATACTGTCTTAAACTGCAATCATCGGAACACTGCTGACGTGACCATTGTCCAGAAGATGATCATCGACACCCTTCACGAAGAGAGTGAGCTGCAGAAGGTCATTGCTGGCTGTAGAGTTCCGTATCAAGCAAACTAATGGAAAGTTGAGAAAAGGTGGGAAAAGGTTCACATGCAACAGTGAGCACCACAGCCTTAAGAAGATTATCAGGAACATTTATTTCAAGATCTTGGGAGAGCTTCACGATGATGGTGGTGTCCGTACAAGAGCCACCACACACAGATGTCTACAAGGATCTACAACTGCTGCAGTCCTAGTATCAAGCCACTCCTGATCCAGGGACAGTGTCAAAAGCTGTTGCTCAATGCTCCAGTCAAGAGTCCTAAATCCAATCTGATGTCCAGTGCGAAGTTCCTGCAGTCTGTGATGGTTTATGGTTCCATGTCTTCTGCTGGTCTTGCTCCACTGGGCTTTATCAAGTCCAGAGTCAACAAAGCCATACTCCACATGATTTTAGAGCACTTCAGGAGATGTTTGAGGAGCATTATGGTTACTACATGGTGAATGTAGTAATTCATGGCAAAGGAGCCTCAAGTATTTAGTGTGTACATGAACATACTTGGTCATTCTGAATTGTACATTATTTTCTTCTTGAAATATTGTAATAATTTGAAATTCTGGATTTCTGTAAGCCATACTGCTTGTCCCTTTATGCGTGTCAGGGGCAAGCAGACAGAATAAGAACGAGGGTGTGGAGGCAAATGCAGGGGAAGATGATTTAATAAATAAAGAAAAACAAAGCTTGGAAACAAACAAAACCAGGGAATACTAACTAATACAAGCATGGTAGGTAACCAAACAGAAACAAAAGGACTGACAAAGACAGACTGAACCAAAGGGTCTTAAATACAAAACACTGGACACACCTGAAACTACTAATTACAAAGGGGCATGGTTACACATGAGACACAGGTGGGAATGGGCGGAGCAAGGGAGGAGACAGAACCAAAACAAACACAAACCATGTGCTAAGGAGCACATAGGGGAAACTGACAGGGAAGACAGGGCTCACAAGAGACAGACATGACAATGCGTAATGAATATAATACAGTATACGACAATATGTTTTATGTAAACATATGAACTTCATGATGTTCACATTTTCAAAATATATTTTGAAAATATTCAAAATTATCTCATGTCATACCTTTTATTAGTCACCTTTATTTATATGCACTGTTTGTTATCATCCCGATTTGGAAGTATCAATTACCCAACCCCATCAGGACTCTCCCCCCGGTCACATACGATGCTGCTGTCACATGTCTTCTCTGATACATGTGAAGCCAGTCACCACCTCTTATCAAACTGCTGGCATTGTACCTTTGTTGGGCAGCCAGTGCGCTCAGAGAAAAGCGATGGGTCCCCAGCTCCAGCTTCAGACTGGGTGTGATGTGGGGAGAGGAAATGCCATCTACCTACCCAGAGAGAGCATCTCAAACTCCGGCTGCTGATGGCGAGCGACGTGATCATGGTACTAGTGCATTAGACCACTGCTACAGCTTGCTGTTTATCTGCACTCTTAAAAATAAATGGTCATAGAAAAGCCACTTTGGTTCCATAAAGAACCATGTTTTCAAGAGATAAGAGAGTAAACCTTTTGAAGGTTTGAGGAACCTTCACTTGAAGTAATTGTTCTTTGCCAATTTTCTAGGTTACCCCTCAAAGAACCATTTATAAGACCTGTATTTTCAAGCGTGTGTTTGTGATTTCTCAAACTAGGTCTCCACAGTGCTGTGAACCTATGCAGCCTGAAGCTTCATTATCCTCGATCTGGAGCATATGCGTAATGTATTCTGTTTATTTAGATTTGACTTGAGCCCGTAGACGGTAGCGAGGTGTACACCAGAATCCCCATATGATGAGAATTTTAATTTAATGAGCATTTATAATGAACGTCTCACCATGGATGGGTGAGGAAAGTGTGTGTGTATGTTTGTGTGACCTAATGACAGCTTCTTTGCAGTAAATTGCACTGAGGGAATTTCTGTGAGGGTTTAATTGCTGGTAGCCTCAGTGTGAAACTGGGAAAGTGCTGACTTCCCCATGCTGTAGGGGTCGTGGAAGCGAGCAAAGCTGCCAGCTGTGATTGATGACACGGCTGTCTGGTCCGGATGCAGAGGAGGACGTGAGCCTGCTCTGTTTTTATCCTGTTACAACCATGCGTTTTTCAGGTGACTCCCAGACCAAGACGAAGGTCTAGTTAAATCTGATTGTGTGTGTACATGTGTATGTGTTTCTATTTCAGTTATTGTATCGGATACTGTATTAGTCCTGCGAGTTGAGGCTGGTTTTAATTGGCCTTGTCCTGCAGTAATTGATTGCTTTCTGAGCAGGTCCCCAGTCAGACATTTAACACTTGACCTCTTACTGGAGCAGCAGCCATTGAAGTGTGTGTTGATCTATATTAGTGGTCTAGTGGTCTGGGTCTTCCCAGGTGGTTTCATTTTACTCTCTCTGTCTGCCTCTCCCTCTCTCCTTCTGTCTGCCTCTCTGTCTCTGTGTTTTATTTTATTTTTGTTTTATTTTTATCCATTTATTCAGGTTTATCTGGATAAGCACTTGTAATGTAATGTAAATTCAAGCGTTGTAATAATATCCCAATAAAGCAGGAAAAGCCCTGAAATGTAACGACATTGTGTTCTCTCTCTACCAGTATAACCCGAGGTTTGAATCCAGGGTCATGATACTTGCCATCGGCAGCCAGAGTCTGAGCAAGCAAAATTGGCCATGTTCTCTCCCCACATCATACCCAGTGCAGTGCTGGTCGCCATAGGTGTCTGTTTGCTGATTTATCGAAGCTGCAGAACCAGTGCTTTCCTCCAAGCCCATTGGCTGCCTGGCAGTTCAAAAGACGGTGGTTGTTAACTTCACATGTGTTCACTTTCCTAGTGTTGGGAGCATGGTATGCGATGGGGCTTGGGTAATCGGCACCCCCGGATTGGGGCAAAACATTGGGGTAGAATCATTTTTATTCGTGTTAATGTTATTCTTTTTATTCAGACATGACATTGTGAAATGTAACAGGGTGGTAAGTTCTTCATGTGGTCAAGTTCCTGACCAATCAAAATATTTATTTGCTTTCATAGAGTAAAATCGTATATACATACACACACACACACACACACACACACACACACACACACACACACACACACACACATATACATATATATAACAGATTCCCCTCTGTTTTGTCTGATGGAGGGGCTGGGTTGAGGTTGACTGACCGGATGTATATAACGGATATAAAAGGATGTCAGAACTTGCCCAATACTGGCTGCTCCAGTTGGTGTGATTGGGTAGTGAGTCAAATAGAGGGACCCAAATCATGCACTTTGAATAAATATACCTTATGTAAACAGGGCTATATCATTTCAGCATCGTCATCAGTGTTCACATCCATAATAGTCACATTCAGTTTCACATAATGCAACACACCCGGCGTTTTTGTCCTTTGACACAGAAGGGAACTTTTTCTAATTTTCCTTGACTTGTCTAGCAGAGGGAGCTTCTAGCTGAGCAATATCATTTATTTTACTCCAATCCTGGATACATGGAGTGCATTATTAATATCAAGACCACTGATGTTGGATCACTGACTTCTGGTGAAATGTTCTCTATTTTTAATATTGCAGAAAATATATATTTCATTGTCATTTTTCATTTTGTAGCATTGTGCAGCCCTTACAGGGACACACATACCCCTGGAAGTAATGAAACGTATGACAGCTTCAGAGCAGAGTGCTCGGGAAAAGCCTTGCGAATGTGGAGGTTGCCCACTGTTACGAGAAAGCCTGTAAGTGCACGATCACAGAGACTGCAAAGATCCAGAATGTGGAGGTGAAGCTTACAGTTGATCAGTTGAATTTGGTAATAATTTAGATGCAAGTGTCATGTTGTTCAATACAGATGTCAAAATGGCTATTTATTAAAGCAAATGATCCAAAATGTATGTTACTCTTTAAGAAAAAAGTACTTTCTGGAATATCATGTTAATAAAACTGAAATAGAAATGCTCAAAACTTTGGAAACACACTTCTTCTCATTTCGTCTCACTTACATTAGTGGGAATATATTACCACTACGTGCCAGTGACCCAACTCCCAATCACATATTGGAAAAAAACTTGAAATTAGGAGGGTGAAGACAAGCACATACCTCCTCTGATAATATGAACCCAGCCACCACCTCTCTTCATGCTGCCACCAGGATAGAGGCATGGCCCAGGTTCCCAGTTCCAGCACAGCATTGCATCTGATCCAGATAGAACATAGTCTGTTTCTGCTCTCTCAGACTCCAGCTGCTGATGGCAAGCAGCATGACCCAGGCTTTGAACCTGTGACTTACTAAAAGAACCTTTTATTACTAAACAATGACATTATAAATTGTTTATAATAGAGATGAGTGAGTGTGAGGAACCTTTTAAAGGTTGAATGAACCTTCATTTGATGCAAAGGTTCCTTACCAGTTTAAAGGTTCTTCATACTCTTTTCACATCTCTATTACACATGTGCTTCTCTATGGAACCAGATGTGGTTGTTTTGAGCAAACATTTGAAGAACCTTTATTCTGAAGGGTGTTTGTAGGATACATTTTTTATATGGACCTCATAAACATTTTGAAAATGGTTCGGTATACCACAGAATAAGTCAAAGAGCCCTTTCTTTGGTTCTACATGGGACGCTTTTGAGTGGCTGGGACAATTGGACTTTATAGAATACAGTGTTGTTCAGTATAAAATGAGATGCGCTCTGCTGAGTTTCCCAGCCTTTAAAAAGCAGCTCTGCATGTTCAAACAGTTTGGTTGCAAAATCAGTTTTTTTGTTTTTCTGTGTAGGAAGGGTTTGGAGTGGCCTTCACGCACCACACACAGTTTGCTCTCTGTAAACATGTAACGGAAGCCTCATTATAGTATATGTAGAGTAAACCAAATATAAACTGAAACTTTTAATTTGCTGTTTTAGGGATGGACCCAGCTGCAAGGTGCCATGGAAGCTTCTCCGTAGAGTTCCCTCACTGACGTCCCATCCTCCTGTCCCTTTTGTCTGCTCTTGTTGCGTGTGGCATTTGGAATATCAGGATTGATACACCAGGTAATCCTGAACTCTCTGTCTGTGTCACGTCCAATTACCGTGCTTTGTTATATGCCAGTGTTGAAACAGAGTGCGCAGAAAAGCCCTGTGAATATGGAGGTCGTCCACGGTAATGAGAAAGCCTATCAGAGCAGAATTGCAGAGATTGTAAAGATCTGAAATATGGAGGTGACACTTAATAAGCCTGCATTGTGCCTTTTATCTGTGAAGCATATCACATGGTAAAAATGAAAAATACTTTTTTTTTCTTTCTACTGTACAGTTCTACTGTGCAGCATTGAGCTGTAATTGATCTGTATTCTCATGCAGGGTAGTTTCGTTGTTGCTCCAGGCTGTCGCAGAGAAGAGAAGAGAGGCTGATTTTCTGTTCTTTCTCTTACCAAGTAACAGTGAATCACTTCGTTTGTTTTACATTTAATAAAGCTTGAATTAGACTTTCACTTCATTTACTCTGCATTAAGTTTTATTTAGTATAAGCCTTATTAGTGCATAATTACATGTCTTAATATGGTAAAATCACCAATAATTGAATTATAAGTTGAAATAATGCACAGAAATACTTTGTGACAAACCCTCTTATGCAAATTCTTGAGCGTGAATTATGACAATTTATTTACCGTTAGGATGTAATTACGAGCAATTTGTTTTAGGTGGATTATAAATAGTGCCAGGTCTACTGGCTTATGTGAGTTTATTGAATTAATAAATAAAAAGAGTTCATTAGTCATCATAAATGTTCCATAATCCATATTCTATAAACCAACAGGCACTCAATAAATATTTAAATCTCCATATCAGTCAATCTTCATCATAGATGAACTATCCATTCATGGAAGGGGTCGGCAATATGACTATATTTTATGTTTATATTTAATATCTTTTATTATTGTGATACACAATATGCTCACTATATCATCTCTGCTTAAAGGAACTGACCAACTGCACATTTCAATACAGAGAGTGTAATTAGTTCTCATTAACTGGACGAAGTGCAGCACATTTTCAGCATAAATCACAACAGTATTCATACACCTACACATTACACCTACAGCAGTCCATTTTAAATCAATAGGCATTAATGTAGAGTTGCTTTGTGCAGTGCTTGCTATGCCGCGGAGTCTGATGTCCAGCGAGGAGGAGATGGCTCAGAGTTTCTCCGACTCGGGCAGCTCTGAGTCGGACAGCTCGAGAGATGAACGTCCTTGTATGGAACGGCCTACGAGTGGCCGACTGGGCAGCAGCCAAACAGAGTCCATACTCATCTGTGTGGTTATCCCTGATCTCCAACAGTCTGTGAGTGTGTATGATGCACACACACACACACACACACACACACACACACACACACACACACACACACACACACACACACACACACACACACACACACACACATATATAAAGTATATTATCATTTTTAACAGCAGTTTCATAGACCCAAGTATAGGACCATGTGGAACCATGGTGTATGCTACACCAACTGGTTACTAAGTAATTTCCAATAGAGTTAAAGTGAATGCCATGTAGACCCCATAGTTCAGTACACTGTACTGCTGTTGTATTCCTCTGTTAAGCTGTCCAAGAGGCCTCCGTTGGCCTTCTGCATTGACCATAGATAAATATCAAACTTCCTATCAAGCATGAATATTCCAAAAGTGCTCCTCAAAATTGGCGAAAATCCACTGGCAAAAGGCAGCAGGTACAATGTGTGGAGGCCACATCTTGTCGATTCTGTAAACGTTCCATGAAATGATTTGTAGATGGTACGTAGACATTTTACTATGATCATGGGTGGTACATGGTCTAAAAGGTTTGAGAACATCTGCCCAATGTTATCAAATTTGAGATGCTTTTGCACACATACCCTACAACTGTCCAACACCAACATCACCTTTGTCTGATCCACTATGATTCAATTAGTTGAACATTTCAATTGGTGGAAAATGGTAGAAAATATCATTTCACTACAAAAGAACAGAGAGAATAAAGAATAAATAGAGAACATCCATCCATTTTCGGTACCACTTATTCCTGAACAGGGTCACAGGGGAGCCGGTGCCCAGCCAGCAACTCGGAGCGCAAGGGCAGGAAACAACCTAGACAGGCTCACACACACATTCACACTATGGGCCACTTTAGAATCACCAGTTCACCTACCGCACACATCTTTGGACTGTGGGGAAAACCTAGAGTACCCTCACGTGAACACGGGGAGAACATGCAAACTCCACACAGAAATGTCCCGGGCCACCCCTCCTGGGGATCACATACTGGTCCTCCTTGCTGTGAGGCAACAGTGCTATCCACTGCACCACCATGCCACCCTCAACAGAGAACATAAAACTGAAAATATGTGAGTCGTTCTTTCTATGATGGAGAGAGAGAGTAGAGAGAGAGAGAAGGAGGAGGGGGAGGGGGAGGAGGAGAGACAACATAACTTACCATAGTGATGCTCGTAAATCCACTACAGTTCCCACAATACCATGCTAATTCAAATTGTTCTGTAAAATCTGAGAGGTTCATCTGTCTTCATCTCTCTATATGCTGCATACATTCTTGGTCTGTAGCTTTCAGTGTACAGTGTGTTCTGTAGGACACAAATGCATGTGACATACCAAACCTTATTAGAAATACTGTCATATCTACACCTGACCGTGACTCAGACTCCGTTCACAAATGCTTTGTCTGTTTCGGTTTAGTAAACATGGCTCCCAGTTTGTTCTGGTTTATATGTTGTTGTCTTCAGCACTTGATGCCACCGTCAAGACGGTATAACAGAACACACACACACACACACACACACACACACACACACACACACACACACACACACACACACACACACAGTGAGTTGCCTTTTGCCTGAGGCAGCAGGGGCCATGTGGTTTGGCCGGAGTTTATGTCATTATTGTAAATTGCCTCCTGCTCCATACTCTAGCAGCTTCCCGCTGAGAGCCTCTTGGTCTGCAGGACATGCAGAGGGCCAGAAAGATCAGATTGTGCTGCTGGGAAAAGGAATAAGTAGACATACAGTAAAGTGTTACATTCTCACTCCTTAAAAGCCCAGAAGTGTGAAAACACCACTCAGGTTGACCCTAGAGTCGTACAATTCACAAAATTCATAATTCACTGTGACTGTCAGGTACAGCCCTGCCTCACATTTCCCCTGTTTCTTGACTGTCGTGCTGTTTTCTACATTTTATGATTAATTGAATCATCGTCTCCATGTTTATGCAGCATTCTCCTTAGTGTTTCCAGCTGTTTCTTGCCTGTAGCCCTGCCCTTTATATCACTGTCAGGTGTTCCTTATTCTCATGTCTGTATAAGCACCCTGTAAACTAATTATCAATACTGTTAGATTCCGTAGTATGTAGGGAAATGTTACAATTAGTATACTGCTAACATTTTGACAATAATATAATCAAAAATCTGCCATTTACACTTAGCACTGATTGATACTTGACAGTGGTTTCAATAGACACTGTTGTCTTGTTCAATGCAAAGGGGGAAGGGAGGAGATGGGAAGAAAACAATGAAAGTGCATCAGTGATGGTGGTGGGACCTGGGTCTTGTTCTGTCAGTTGTACAATAATCGTGTAAGCAGAATTACCTAATCAACAGCATGAGGCAGAGGCAGAGGCAGAGCACACAATGGATTCTCTACAAGTACTGGGACTGCAGCTCTGTGAACGCAAGTGCTTCTGTTTAAATATACATTTTGCTGGGTTTTGTCAGGAATGCACACAGTGCCAATGTGACAGTGACAATGGTGGCATAGCAACAGTTCATTAGTAAGTTAATTAGTAAGTTAATCATTTGTTTACCAATCTGCCAAACCCACAATATTAATATTAGTATATTCATTTAAATGCAAATTTAATTTCTATAGTGCTTTTCACAGTGGATGTTTATGTTCATATGTTTATTACATATTCACGTCATGTTTTTGTGTTGCTGTCTGATCATTGTATTGGAGTGTATATATACTTGATTTTTAGTGAGCGTAGCTGTTAAAACCAATCTGTCTATTTCTACTTATAAGGATTTACCTTTTATGTCCTAAATGTAATTCATTTATTTTAATATACGTTAATTTACCGTATTTTCACTACTATAGAGCGCACTTCAATATAAGCCGCACCTGCCAAGTTTAAAAAAAAAAAGGAAAGTAACATATATAATCCGCACTGGGCTAAAAGCCGCAGCAGGCATTTTCAAGTTCAGGCCACCTGCTTTTTTGTCCTCTGAAAGCCTGTTTAGTCTTTTGGCATTGAATGAGTTCTTCCCGCTGCCGTCTCTAGCGCCGAAACATTGATTCATTCATGCCAAGCTTACGTGCATCAGCTCTATTTCCTTCATGTACTGCCAGATTGATGGCCTTCAATTTAAATGCAGCATTATATGAACTTCTTCGTGTGGGTTCCATGATGAGGGGGTATGGGTTTGAAAAAAATTCTCCGTCATGCCTGCTGCTTGCATGTGCTAACTGGAAATTAACGCTTTCTTCTGTGATTTCCAACTTTGACTTCCCACCTTTTTCACTTTCTGCTAAAGCGCCCCCTGTCGGGTGAAGAAAAATCCACAGAAAAGCCCCACCTCATTATGAGCCGCACGGATTAATGCGTGGAAAAAAAGTAGCAGCTTATAGTCTGGAAAATACGGTAATTATTCCATGTCTTGTGAGTACATGAATTTTGCTTCCTGGACCATAAAGCAATTCTCCTGCTTTGTGGGCCTCAACCATTTTAATTTTCAGAGTGCTAGTCAGCTGCTTAGAAGAACATGTGGCTGCTGTGTTTTTGGACAAGGTTAGAGGAGTCTGGGTATCTGACCAGAGGAGATGCTGGTGTCGCGAACATAAACTAAGGTGGGGTAAACAAGGAGGTCTAAACTAAGACTAAACCCACACAGACTGGCGCTACCTAGTGTGTATCTCACCAGTGTTCGTTTGTTGCTGGGAAAGTTGAATGAGTTAAAGATCTGGACCCTCACACAGAGAAGGCTCACGGACTTCAAACTTTGGATAAAATGTTTTTTTATTCATGCATCGTTGAGCAGCGATGTGGCAAACAGTGTGGTGGAACTGAATTTTATGCTCATTTTGACCAGGTGGTCTTTTCTAAAACAGATCCTCACCACCATGATCACCCACATTCTCCACCACAGTTGTTTGTCGCGTTCTGAGCAGAGTGAATGCACAGACAGCAGCTTGCTCTGATGAAGTTCCTGGCAGGGTGTACTGAGAACTTGTGCTATGGAGCTCTCTGGTGTTTTTTCACACATCTTCAGCCTGTCCCTGGCCCCAGCAACTGTCCCAACCATCTTCAAGATCGTCACCATTGTGCCTGCACCAAAGCATTTGACTGCTTCAGCCCTGAATGAGGTTTTCCCTGTTGCACTCTAGACTAGTTCTTTCTCACTTGAAATCCTGCCACCCTGCCACAGTACACCCACATCAGTTTGCCGACTGCAGCAACAGGTCAATTGAGGATGCCATTTGCGCAGCCCTCCACACCGCAGTGAATGCTGTTCATTGACTTTAGTTCAGCATTCAACACGGTGATCCCCTCCAAGCTAAGCTCCAAGCTTAGCCACCAAGGTTTCAGCACATCCCTCTGCAGCTGGATTTTCCTGACTGACAGACCCCAGTCTGTTCAGTTAGACAACCTCTCCCTCACCTCCTCCATCACACTGAACACCGGCATTCGCACAGGGTTGTGTTTTGAGCCCAAACCTGCACTCTCTGTTCACCCACAACTGTGTTCCTGTTTATGGTACCAACACTGTAATGAAGTTTGTGGATAACACCATGGTTATAGGCCTGATCAGAGACAATAACGAGACAAGATGCAGCATCTGGCTGCATGGTGCACCGACAACATCCTGGCACTCAACACCCAGAAAATCAAGAACATCATCCTGGATTTCAAGAGGGCTAGAAACCAGACCTTACTCGTTGCATCACCTGCATGGATACTACTGTACTTTATGTAAATAATACTATATATTGCACTCCTGGATGCTAAATGCATCCACAGTACAACTGTACATGTACTCAAACAATGACAATATACTGTAGTTGAATCGAATAAAGCTTTGAAATTTGCAACAATGATTGTAAACAAGCCATAACCCTAAGAGGTTTGAGATCTTGGTCAGAGTTATCTGAGCACTCAAATCTCCTAGGGTTTCCATACTTTTGCAAGGTATTTGGATTTTTTTCCACCGTAAAATTGCACAAAACCAAAATAATAAGTTGCTATTCCTTAAAACTATTCCTTCTACTTGTAAGGATTTAACTTTATGTCCTAAATGTAATTAATTCATTTTAATTTAAATTCATTTCATTTAATTATTCCCAGTTAATACATGAAGTTTGCTTCATTGACAGGTCCATGAAACATTTCAACATTCTAAAAAACTTCTAGTAGTTAGTCATTTATAACAACATTATAAGGCCTACTGACTTTCCCAGCAGTCACAGTTGGGACTGTTCACATGTTTAAATCTCCTGTTGAAACCATCTGAAATTCAGTTTTATTACATAAACTTCTCAAGAACATGCAAGAAAGTAGCTCTTTTTATGTGATCATATGGAATTAAAACATCCTTTATAACAAAAACTGGATGAAGTTAGATAATGGTGGGATCTGGATGCTGCTTAGTGAACTTTGTACAATAGGTTCGGGAATTCTGAATGCTCTGTTACAAACTGTTCTTCGAGCCACAATTAATCAGTATTAATCCATTTGTTTTTTGTTTGCACATGAAGCCCAGCAACCCTGGAAAAAGGCTGCAGCAGCGGAATAAGGAAGTGGATGTAGAAGGATGGAGACGATGTAATTGCCGCTCCATTAACTTGTATTTGCTGACTGAATATTCCTTTACAGTCCTGTGTAATTCAATCATCTCTAATTTAAAAGTCCCACCATTCATCATCCTAAAGCATTTCCTAAAATTGTCTAGGAGTAGTGCTTGCTCATCTTCAGCAAACAGGGTCATTGTCATGCTTTGGCCAGTCCATTTATAATAATAACATCTAATGACCCTGCTGTTTGCATTGATTTGTCCTGTCATTAAACCGTTAAAATTATTATTACAAATGTAGTATTTTTGTCATCTACAAATATTTGCATGTGCATACATCCTGTAGCATTTGCGTGAAACCAAATGCTGATCAAGTACATTTTTGCTGTTCTAAACCTGGCAAATGCGCCCCCTGGAGGTTAGAAATTCTGTTCTGTTGGGTAAGCTGGGCTGCAGCCTTTCAAATGTTGATGCTCCTAAAGGTGATTGAGACTACATACAAATCCTAAATCTGATTGGTTCCTTTCTTCCCATCCCATTTCTCACTGAGCCCAGTCTCTGAATGCATGTTATCAACCCTCTAATATTCATTTTTTAATTGTGCTCAGAGGACGGGAGAACCACTAAGACATGCAGACACCAGCTACAGTGGCTTGACAAAAGTATTCATACCCCCTGAACTTTTCCATATGTTGTCACATTACAACCACAAACATAAATATATTTGATTGGAATTTAATGTGAAAGACCAACACAAATGGTATTCAGTTGTGAAGTGGAAAGAAAATAATAGATGATTTAAAAACATTTTTTACGAATAAAAACCTGAAAAGTGCAAAAGTATTCAGCCCCCTTTTCTCAACCAATGGCATTCAGAGGTTGCCTGATGACTGCTGATGACTAGAGTCCACCTGTGTGTATTCTAATCTCAGTACAAATACAGCTGCTCTGTGATGCACTCAGAGGTTGGTTAAGAGAACACTGGGGAGTAAACAGCATCATGATGTCCAAAGAACACACCAGACAGGTCAGGAATAAGGTTGTAGAGAAGTTTAAAGCCACTGTATGAGATAAAGGTTATAGGAGTGGTATTGGGCCTGAAGGTTCACTAGTTCAGTCCCCTAATCTGACAGGAAAGAAAGTCAGGGCAGGGAGAGTGAACATTCTTGGCTTGAGCAAGGTTCCCAATCCCAAATTACCCTCCTGCTGAGATGGCTGCTGGCTGCTTGTATTTGTGAGTGCTCATGTTTTCACTGCTGCGGATGGTGCAGAACCTAAATTCCATTCTACAGCTGTGCAGATACAAAGTGATGACTTAAAAAAAAACCTTCCTTAAGTGGTAAGAATGCAAAAGCAGTCATTAAACAAATATTATGAGGCATTTTTCCTAATAATATCTGAAACATATTGATGCTCGGCTGACTGGGGAGAATGGTGTCTCTGTCACTGCCACTGCATTTGGAGTCCACATGGAGTAAACATGCATTCACTTCAGATGTCACTTCTGTATCTCTCAATATGTCATGAACTGTATGTCCATGAGCTCATAGTGCAATTTGTATTTACAACATTGGTGTAAACATGAATTGTCCTCCCCAAACGTAGAGGGAGCACAGGAGCAAAAATATCAGTTCTCACACACTGCACCTTTAAAATCTTTTCTCATTGTAAATTTCTGATCAATATCACGGAATGGTAGCCTTCAAACTAGCGCAATAAAGCACATCAGCATTCTTACTCCAACTTTCCACCTGACTACACTGCTTATAGAATTACAACTTTATATAACAGAGCCTATTGTTTCTTACTTACTGCATTCAAATGGCAAGGATTGTGAACAGCTGGCAGGAGGCAGCGAGCCACATACTGATCTTTCTAGTCCATGTGTACACCTGTGTAAGCCTGATAGAGCCTCTGTCTGTATGCTTTTTGCCAGAAATCCATGAGGTTTAATCCTGACTCCACAGTTTGGGCGGCCAAACAGCAAATCCTGTGCACACTTACCCAGAGTCTAAGGGATGTACTGAACTACGGCCTGTTCCAGCCGGCCATGGACGGCAGAGAGAGCTGCTTTCTGGAGGAAGAGAGACCACTGAGGAGCTACTCGTTGCCCACCAATAAGGGTGTACCTACTCTGGAGGTACTGACTGCAAAATTGTCACTTCAAATAAGCAACTCACACAGAAAATGCAGGAACATGTAAACCTCTTATACAGATGATTTGGAAAGAAATCATGTTCTACACTCTTACCCCAAATGTAGCAGATCAGTCTCTACTTGTTCGATAGCTTGTTTTATAGGTTCCTTGCTCCCAAGTATGCACAGATGTGCAAGGTGGGAGTGGCCACAATCGTCCCGACATAATTGTACTATGATAATCATCAGAAGACAGAAAAGGAATCTCATTTTGCCTGCTGACCTACGAAAAATAAAAAAGTAAGAAGTGAAAAGAGAAAAGCAGAGGTTTGAACACTGAACCTTCTGTCACTTAAATAATAAATTAAGTTTATCTAAAGTTTCTGTGGCTGTTTATGATCCGATCAGCAACATTGCTGTTATAACTCATCTTTGAACAATACTACAAATAAGCATTTGTACAATTAGGATCCGATCAGCAACAACTCAATTAACCAATGCTACAGGCAGAATAGACTATCCTACATCTAACTACATAAGGTTGCTGTGGCTGTTTATGATCAGCAACCTTTCTGTTATTTACTGTTTGTGAAATAACCCAGGAGGTTGACGAGATAGTTACACCTGTAATAGTTACACATTTGGCCCCGCCCATTCACATTACCAGCATTCCAACTGCTATTTTGCATGCTCTTCACAGGGGTGTTCAGATAGGCTCCTTAGTTTGTCAGTGTTTCACTGAATTAAGCCCATGACACCTCCAGAAGGCTCAACAGTGAAGTCTAGCATCCCAGGCACACCAGACATCACCTCACGAGTGGGACTGACGTGTGGATAAGCCCTTAATGCTTGGAACAAATCCAATGAAAATTTTAGCACAAGATTACAATACTATCAGGAATACTCAGATTTTTACAGAACCCATTCTCCTGAACTGCTTTGTGGTTAGGATCCCTCCATAGTGGAGACACTTGCTACGCTGGGAATTGCACTTTCTGACTAAATTGGAGGAATGAAGAAGAAAACTAGGAATAAATAACTGCTGATCATGTCAGGTTGTTAGCACGTTTTTTTTTTTTTATTTATTTGCTCAGCCGTCCTCAGGGCCTAATTATATTTCAGCCTTTTAATCTAAGCTCAGGGGCGCACTTTGTGTCATTCTTTTGTTTATGTACTGGTACTAAAAGCAGTGATGGTCTTAAGTCTGCTCCAGTGTTTATGTCCTCCATTTGGTTTGTCCTTTAAGAGACTTGGTGTAATTAAAAAATCTTATCAGCCTGTAATCAAAGCTTTGACTGGAAGGCGTCTGGTTGCTTGTTAAACTTCCATTACATGCTGCTACAACAGTGGTATGTGTAGAAGCTTTGGACTTATTGTAGGAGTTAATGGAGTAATGGAAGTCTTTTTTTCCTCGTCTTGCCTTTTGTCTTGCAGTTTCGCTACAAGAGCAGGGTATACCAGCACACGAACGTCAATGAAAAGCAGATCGAAAAGCTTCACACGCAGGTGAGATTTCATTATATATTTACGTTTTCATCTCTTGCTGCCATGTCAAAAGCCCATAACACCAGTTTTCATTTTTTTTTTTTTTTTGTTTCCATTAAAAGAAAGCTGAGTCTCATTTTTCATGTCCACTGAACACATCAAAACTTCATCAGCTGGAAAACAAACTCAGTGTGCATGTCTTTGCTGTGTCAAGATCAAAAATCAAGAGCAGATTCTCATACGTTTGAACTGCAGTTATCAGTTGATGAGGTAGCTACGTAGGTCACTAGTAAGTCTGCCATTATTCGCATCCTTACACAAAGCTGCATATTTATTGCAGAAGTGTTTAATTGCATGCAGGGTGCTCAGTTAAAGTAGGGAAAAAACAAGCATTCCATATGAAGCCGCATCATGCCTCCACTGTTTAAGAAGGAATATGAAATTCACACTATTAATGCTAGTATTCATACATAATGGATTAAGCCGGAATGCTGCAGTTGCATTTCTTTTGATTCCTGGCTTATTTCTGTACGTTTTGGAGAATGTTATCAATGGGGAACGTCTGTCTTTAAGCAGTCATATGCATATTTGCTCATAGATCGATGCGCACTCCTCCCTCCCTCCCCCAGAGACGGCCCCGTAGCGCTAGAGTGCGCTTCTAATTGCAAACGTCTACAGCAGCAGCACCGTGGAGCGTGTCCTGAGCCCAGCTTTGTTGTCTTTCTCGTTCATGCTTTATTGCCCTGGCCATTCGTTCCCAGTCCTCTGCCTCTCCCTGTGCCTCTGTCAGCAGAAAACTTCAGCTCATTTACTCTCTGCTTCTTTGACTCCCTTAATAAGGTGTTTCATCAGGACTGTCGGAGTCATGCAGACCTTAGCGAGTTTGTGGAGGGTCTCTAGTGAATAGGCTGCCTAATGCAGGGCTTCTAGCACACTGTAAAGGTGATCTGAGGAAACACTGCTGGGGATGACGTACTACATACGTACTTTGGATTATGTGGGTGTGTGTATGTGTATACGAGAGCTGTATGCTCTCGTATACACATACACACTCTTTTTTAATTTCCCAAATAATAGGAGGTGCCAATTACCCAAAACCCTATCACATACAGTGCTCCTGACACACATGCACATGTGGCACATGCCTCCTCCGATATGTGTGAAACCAGCCACCACCTCTTTTCAAACTGGGAAAATCCTGGGTACTCAGCTCCGATACAACAGCTAACACATGCATTGGCCACTGGTGTGACGTGAGGGGAGAGCACCACTCAGAGTGTCATGTCTGTCACTTGTCAGTCCTGTCTCAAATCAAATCAAATCAAAATTTATTTTTATAGCGCTCTTCACAACTGAAGTTGTCACAGAGCAGCTTCACAGAAATTAAATAAATAAATAAATAAATAAATAAATAAATAAGAAAGGTTAAAACAGAAACAGAAACAGAAAGTATAAATGACAGATCCCCTAGTGAGCAATGCTACACTGAACAAGTAAGTTTTCAGCCTAGACTTGAAGACTGAGACTGTGTCCCGAACATTATCTGGAAGGTTATTCCAGAGCTGGGGGGCTTTGTGAGAAAAAGGCTCTTCCCCCTGCTGAAGCCTTCTGAATTCTGGGAACTAATAGGAAGCCAGCACCCTGTGATCTGAGTGATCGTGGTGGCTCATAAAGGTGAATTAGATCCTGTAAGTATTCAGGAGCGAGCCCGTGTAGGGCTTTATATGTAAGTAAAAGAATTTTGTATTCAATTCTCCCCGTCAGTTCCCCCATGTGGTGCTTAGTACATGGTTTGTGTTTGTTTAGTCCTTGTCTCCTCCCTCATTCCACCCATTACCACCTGTGTCTTATCTGTTTACCCGCCCCCTCGTTAGTTTGTCCCAGTTGTTACCTATGTCATTTACTGTTTAAGACCTGTTGTCCCATCCTGTCTTGGTCAGTCCTTCTGTCAGTTTGGGGTGCTGAACAAATGACTAGGATGGGGAGGTAAAAGCTGGGGTTGAGGATGTAATGAAAAAACACAAAGTACAAAACAAATGGAACACCGTTTACCTCCACTCCCTAGTCGTCCGTTCAGCACCCCAACCTGACAGAAGGACTGACCTAACTATGGAGGTAGCAGGGTTTCCTGGTTTTGTTGGGAGCAGACTGGTTCTTTGGAGTAGGCCATTTGGGGACAGAAAATTGTTGGGGGGTGGGGGGTGCGGTTTATGGGTTCCTCGGAGCCTCGAGCCTGACCTGGTGAGAGGTGAAGTATGCTGGGACATGGCTAATGGGAGGGGTCTGGGCTGTCTGTCAGTCTCTGAGCCATGTGCGAAGGACTGCTCAGCCCTGCCCCCATATCTCTGCAGCTTCAGCGGAGCCAGCTACCTGAGCCCTGCAGGCTGCAGTGGGGAGGACCACTGAGCCTGCACCACCGAGGGAGTTGGGGTTGCTCTCTGTAGCTGCTCCCTTTGAGGCAGTACCCGAAACTACGGATTTGGCAATGGGAGTTGCAAAGAAATTGGGTGCTGCAGAAAGGCGAGGAGGGCGTGCAACTCCATTGAGACCCTATTTGGCGCTATTCAGAAGGCAGAGTCAACTGCCGTTGATCCAGTCCAGAAGGTGTAGTCAACCAGCAATGATCCAGTCCAGAAGGTGGAGTCCACCACTTCAGTTCCTGCCTGGAAAGTGGAGTTTACCGTCCATAATCCTGTCACTCATGATCCTGTGGTCTCAAAGGTGGACGTATCAACAACCATGTCTTCGTCTTATCAAGAGGCATTTAGGAGGTCAGCACAGAGACTAACTCAAAGTGTATTTGCTTCTAGAATTGTGCCCAGTCTGGGTCCATGGACAGTTGAGACTTTAGAAAGATCTGGGCCCAAATATTTTTCTTCATCTCAGTTAAATCCTGTATCCATGCCTGTACACATGTCCACACCCATTTCTCCGTTTAGTCCCGTCGTTGTACCTGTATCTGTTCCTGTCCTGGTCCGTGTGTCTATTCCTGTTCCCATTCCCATGTCCCTGTTTTTTCATCCCTGTTCCTGTCACTGTGTTTGTGTCAGTCCCGGTCCACATGTTTATCCCAGTTCTGTTTCCTAATTCTGTCTCATCACATATTCCTAATGTTCATATTCCCCAATCACCTGCTCTGTCTCTGGTCTTGTCTTTGTCTCCTGTCATGTCTCATGTTCCCCATCCAGTCTCCTGTTGAGTCTCCATTTTTGTCTTTCGTGTCTCACGTTCCCCAGGTCCAGTCATCGGCCCAGTCTTTCGTGTCTTCTGTCCAGTCATGTGTCCCCAGTCATCTGTCCCATCCCCAGTCATTCATCTTTCTCCTGTCATATCATCTGTTCCTCATATCCCATCTCCTGTCCTGTTGAATGTTTCTCCATTCTGTTCCCCAGTCCAGTCTAGTTTGTCAAGTGTCTTCCACTCCCCTCTTTTGCCAAATATATCTTTTGCCTTGTCCCCAGTTTTGTCCCCTCAGTCCAAATCTTGAATGTTTATTGTTAGTATCTGTTCTAGCTAGCACAAACTAGCTAGCAGATTAGAAACTAATTCCCAAAAAAGAAAATTCACTAATGAAAGAAAAGACTGAAGTGAAGGATTTGAAAGTCTTTTAGCAAAAAATAAAAATAAAAAATAGTTGAGTTATTGTTGCAGAAATTGCACACAGCAGTTACTGAAAGATACCAATCATTGTCCTTTATAAATAAATTAGCAAATATTTATGTTTATTTAAAGGTACTGTTTAATTTGGTTCGCTGGATTAATTTTTTGTGAAAATCTGGTCACATGTTTCGGTTCATTATGTATTATTATTATTTTAATATTACTTTTCATAAGAGTTCTGTACATTACTGAACACGACACCTCTAATGCCAGTGTTAACAGTAGCGAAATATATAATTGTCCCCTCCTATTGTTTCTACTTGGCATGGTGCTGTTATCTGGGAGCGTGTGTGTGTGTGTGTGTTTGTATGTGTGTGTTTGTTGGGGGGGGAGGGTTGACGTGTGTGTTGATCTATGTTAGTGGTCTGGCGTGGCCTCCTAAGTGGTCTCTGCATTTCTCTCCCTTTTTCTCTATCTCTCAGTCAGCTGTGTCTCTCTCTCTCTCTCTCTCTCTCTCTGTACTGGGAGCTGCTCTGCTATCTATTTTTAACCGGCCTGGTAAAGCAGCATATGTGTCCCAGGGCCTCTTGCTGAGAGGCGAGGGGTTGAGCAGGGACCCACACTCATCCAACATTCATACCCATCACATGTTCTTCCCTGTCATTCTCTCAGTCTTTTCCCCCTTTAGTCCCTCCCTGCTTCATTCACTGAGCCGTCCACTCCTTTTTTGTCATCTCAGTCTTTCTCAGTTATTAAACTTTCCCTTTCTCCCCTTTTTTATTGATGTCTGTCTCTTTCTTTCACTCTCCCTACTCTTTCTCAATCTCGTCCTTGTCCTCTCACTATCTCTCTTGCTCTGTCTCCTACTATCTTCTGATCGCTCTCTCACTGTCCCTTTCTCCCCTTTGCTCTCTTTGCTCTCTCTCTCTCTCTCTCTCTCTCTCTCTCTCTCTCTCTCTCTCCCTCTCCCCCAGGCCAATCTGAGGAAGTTTATGGAATATATACAGCACCATCAACTGGATAAAGTGTCCAAGATGCTGGAGAGAGGTCTAGACCCAAACTACCATGATCCTGAGACAGGGGGTATGGGACCATTCACATTTATAACAACAGACCGCACAGTAGACTCACAGATCCTGGACATGGCTATCCTTTTGACCATAGTAGTATTATGGGGTGCAATACCACCATGCTGATGCCACATAAGCATTGTTATGTTAGGTTATCACACAGATCAAATCGTTTTTAATATGGTATTTAATTGAATTATACTAAGTTGTTGTTCTGTTTACTTACTTATTTCTAATAGCTATTATATTGATCCCTGATCTGCTATTCTATATGTTGGTAGAAATGCATTTAGCCTTCTTGAATTCAATTAGTGTCATTGATTGGTTAAATGTAATCAATGCAAAGGCACATAATCAAGTCACAGAAGTACTATTTCTCATAAACACTAAGTATTAAGAATTCTTGCCTCTTAAACCAAAAGTGTAAAAAGTAAATCAGTAAATACTATGTAATACCATGTTAACGGTAATACTAGCATTACACAGACATGCCACCAACACAGAACCTATATAGAAACTAGGGGTGTAACTGTACACAAACGTCACAGTTCAGACCTCATGGTTTAGTGTGATTTTGGTACTGCAAGGAGAAAAAAAGAACAACATTTTAGACACATCAACATGAGCTGAGATTAGCTTTGCATGTTGATAACAGCTTACAGCGTAAAGCAGGGATTCCCAAACTGTTTCATGTCAAGATAATCCTGTACCCAATTTTATATAATTAATTATTATAAAATAAAACAAAAAAAAAAGACTCTTATTTGTATTATATTTAGCTCTGATCTCCAGGATGAACACATTAACGCTGGTCGGTAATATCAGACATGTATCTGTTCATGTATCTGTGATCTGTGTACAGGTACAGAAGTGGGTTTCTCCCTCATCTCACATTCATTATTGTTTTGTTAAAAGTAGAGTGAGCATCATATGAAACACTCTACCATTTGCCACGATCTTAATACCATGAAACTGTAACTGAGCTGGTCAGATCACCATTTCATTGGTGTGTTACTGGGTTACTCGATTTCCTGAGCTAGCAATCACTTGTCTCTATCCTCAGCAGTGGCACAACTTCTTGATACTCTCCTTGCTTTACATTCCTCACACCTCCTCTTCACACACCTATAACCTACAGCTTACCATGTACTTTCTGTGAGAGTACATGTACGGTTACACCCTTAATAGAAGCCCAATCACTTTCACATATTCCTCAGTGCAATGGGATTCTAACTCAGAGTACAGATCGTTCTGTGGAAGGGTGAGTGATATGGATAAGTCAAACAGCACTCTCTGGTGGAGCAACGCTATTAGAGAATATCACTGCTCAAGGTCTCTTGGCTGGTCTGTAGATTTATGGCACTGCTCAAAAGTCCCGAAACTGCTTTCTCTCTCAGCAGTGAGTGTGGTTTTGCCACACTATAACTTATTTTATATATCATCACATGCAAAAACCTTGTATTTCCATTTCTGCAGTTTTAGACAATGGGAATCTTGGAGTTGCTCTTTACATCCATTCAAAATTTCATGATGAATGGACCAATAGAAATGCTACAAAATGAGCAAAATCGTTTTACATTGACATTTGTTTCACCTGTAAAGTTGGCATTGTATAATTAGATTAGATTAGATTAGATTCAACTTTATTGTCAATGTGCAAAGTACCAGTACAGAGCCAATGAAATGCAGTTAGCATCCAACCAGAAGTGCAATATGCAGTGTTATTTACATAAAGTGCATGGATATAAATATGTATACATAAGTATGGCATATATAAATGTACAAGTATGTAGATTACATATACCGAGCAGATGTGCAGAATGTAGTATGCATGTGGTGGTAGCAGCAATACAGTTGAAACGAATACCAACTGTACTGTATAGAGTGGACAAACAGTATTATAGAATTATAAACAAATACCAACTGTACTGTATAGAGTGGACAAACAGTATTATAGAATTATAAACAAATACCAACTGTACTGTATAGAGTGGACAAACAGTATTATAGAATTATAAACAAATACCAACTGTACTGTATAGAGTGGACAAACAGTATTATAGAATTATAAACAAATACCAACTGTACTGTATAGAGTGGACAAACAGTATTATAGAATTATAAACAAATACCAACTGTACTGTATAGAGTGGACAAACAGTATTATAGAATTATAAACAAATACCAACTGTACTGTATAGAGTGGACAAACAGTATTATAGAATTATAAACAAATACCAACTGTACTGTATAGAGTGGACAGTGTTACAGAATTATAAACGAATACAAACAGTAAACGAATACCAACAGTACTGAATAGAAATGAGCATACAGTATTACAGAGTTATAAAATGACTACCAAACAGTACTGTACAGAAAGAGCATACAGTATTATGTTGGTGAATATGAAAAAAAGTGCAGTATAGTAGGTGATGGTGCAAAGATGCAGAAAGGATAATATATAACATATGAATCCAGATACTGTATGAATTTGTTCAATTCCACTAGTAGCTCACCTGATTTACTGTAATGAAAGAGGTTCTGGATGGGAACTGGAAATACTGGAAATTGTTAACACATTCACACAACAACCAACATTTTTTTATTACTTTTTTTGTATTTATTAGAATATTAGTGTTTTATTTTTTTATATAGCTTTATAATTTTCTCAGACACCTACATTTTCTCAGGCCTTTTTCTAAAATATTGCATCTCCTCAATAACATCCTGTGCATTTACATATTTCCTCATAATAACATGTTCCTCTTTATTGAATGTTTGCCTGCCAGGTTTTTGAGAAGCAGGTTGTAAAGCATAGTACAAGCAGATACAAGTATCTTTTAAACCCTGACATTTTAGACTCTTTTCAATGAGACATTTTTATGGTGGTGTTATTAATCAAGGGCAACGTGGCTTTATATGGCATTGCTGGAAATAGCAGTTTTCAACATCTACCACAGCTGAAGGTGAAAAATTGAAGGGTGGGTTGTGTTCGTGTGGTTTCAGCACACAATGCAATGTCTAAATTTTACATTACAGCTCTTCACAGACATAAAACACAAACGTTGTAATGTAAGAGCCTCAGGCAGCTCCCTCTGTACTGGAGCTGACTGATGTCATAACGTTCTCTAGACACCAAGGAAAACCCTCAGGTGGGCCTTTGATGGGTTCATTAAATGTTCCATTAGAACCGCCACAAGCCTCTGTGAAGGACTGCTGTCCTTGCTGTTTGTGGCTGGACCATTACACAACCTTCAAGCAGGTTATTTTCCGTTTGATTTGTGAAAGGTCACAGCAGATGCAACATTAGGAGAGCATACAAGAGCTATTTTGTAAGGTAAAAAGTTGCAATTTGAATAGCTTTAAACAGCTTCTCATTATGTGGAACACCTCAATTTTCCATAAATTCCAAATGTGTTTTTTTTTTCTGATGACCTTTACCTTTGGTCAGGATTTATTAGATGTATGATTTACTGTAATGATTTAATCAATATCAATTGAATAACCCTTTCCTTGTCCTTTTGGCTTACAGAGACCCCTCTGACCCTGGCAGCCCATCTGGACAATGTGGTGGAGATCATAACAGCACTGAAGAACAGAGGAGCCCATTTAGATTTCCGCTCTCGAGATGGGATGACACCGCTCCATAAAGCGGTCAGGGCCAAGAACCAGATTGCTCTCAAGGTAATATTTGCCTGCTGAAACCTTCATCACAGAACTGAGGAAGCTATGAGCCCATTATACCTGGTCACTTTATCCATCTTGAGGATCAGGATTATAAGACCAAGTCACATATAAATGCTTGTGTAAACTTGCCAAAGATGCATTAAACGATGACCCAAATTCGATCACTCAAACTACTCCGTGACACATTCGACAACAAAAACTCCTCCCAGTGCAACTGAAACTCCTCCCCATGCAGTATTTCAGTGATAGGCTGTGTGAGCAGGGGGACCTTGCGTGCCCTGCAGGATTTTAATCCACAATCCATCCTGTGTGCTGATGATAGTGTGTTACTAACAGTAATCTTTGAGACTGTGGTCCCAGCTCCTTTCAGGTCATTGACAAGGTCCTCTCATGTAGTTCTGGGCTGATTCCTGACCTTTTTCACAATACTCCTTACCCCCCCCCCACAAGCTGAGATCTAGCATGGAACCCCAGAGTGAGGAAGACTGACATTCATCTTGTGTTTCTTTCATTTTGTAATTATTGCGTCAACAGTTGTTGCCTTCTCATCAGGCTGCTTGCCTGTTGTTCTGTAGCCCATCCCAGCTTTGTGCAGGTCTACAGTTTTGTCATGAGTGCAGAGTTGGAGGCCTGTGAGAGCCAGAATTTTTGCTGTTTGGTAGGTGATCAAATGCTTATTTCAGGCAATAATGCAAATTAATTATTTAAAAAAATCATACAATGGGATTTTCTGGATTTTTTTCTTTTAGATTCTGTCTCTTATAGTGTAAGTGCACCTATGATAAAAAAAAAAAAAAAATAACAGACCTCTCCATTCATTGTAGGTGGGAAAACCTGCAGAATCAGCAGTGTATCAAATCCAGTAAATCCAGTAAAACGTAGGAAGATTTTCTCATTTTGAAGAAAGTAGTTGAGATCTTTAGAGCTAGTTTGAAGAACAAAGCTCCAACTAGTGTGTGGATGTGTTCAATTCCATCACCAGCACACCTAATTTAACATTATTAAGCACTGATTTACCAAACCGGGTGTTGAATGTAAACTATTAATTTAATTAATTTATTTATTTTTTATTTTATTTTTTTTATTTATGCACATATACAAGTTCCCAAATATGTAACAGTATGGGGGGGGAAAGAGGCAGTTACAAAACAGACAAATGAACAGCATACAACAAGACAACACAACACAACAGAGGGTGATATTCTGATATTAAGTATTGAGCAGTAAGTTGAAGGAAGAGTGTACTATAAATGAACTTTAAATAATATTAGACTCTTTTATAAATGAACACGGTGATGTTAAATCACTACTTTTTGTATGAATACTGTTTGCAGAACGAAAAGAAAACTAAAAGGTTTTCACACTGATCACAGAGATTTGAGGTACTGTTTCTCAGCCAGCCCCGGTGCACAATGATTGAAAAATAAAGAGAAACATTAAATTGAAACCTTTTTACAGACTGAAGTTGCATACTTTTTCTTAAAAGATTCCACTGTTTATAGGGGGAATTAACCTTTTTTTGTACTGTCAGTACTAACCTTGATTCGCTGGTTCGTCCGCCAGTTCATACCATTGATCATAGCCAGCAGGAGCTTGTTCAGCAGTGAACACCCGACAGTTTTAAAGCCAAGATTTTGCCTGAATGGGGGAGAGCAATCCACCAGTAACAACTTTTAACTCATAACAGTCAGAACTGGAGAATATATTTTGTTTACGTGTGTGTGTGTGTGTGTGTGTGTGTGTGTGTGTGTGTGTGTGTGTGTGTGTGTGTGTGTGTGTGTGTGTGTGATAGGGCTCTAGCATGAATACAATATAGTGTGTATAAAAAAAGAATTTGATGGAGTGTCTTAAATTTTTCAGGTTTTTTACATCATACTGTATATCATTTATTGCCATTCAGCTAAAATATATGGGGATATGATTTTTTTTTTCAAGCTCTAGTGAGATTGAACACATGGTGTCTGTACTCTTCAGGGAAGGTTTTCTAATATATTATGGAGAACTGCTGTGAGTTTCAAAGGTCAATGCCTAGGGGCTCTATATCCCTCTAATCCATACTTGGCATTCGTCATGGTGCCAAGAGGCCCACTGCAATAGGCTGCAAAGAGACCTATAGGCAATATTTCTATACAGTGACTAAACAAGCTGTGTGTGTCCGTGTGTGTGTGTGTGTGTGCGTGTGTGTGTGTGTGTGTGTCCATGTGTACACCTGTGTCAACAATGGGTGCAACAAGTAGCTGATTCCATCCTCAAAACATTGTTCCAATAGATTTCTGTCTTTGCAATATGATCTTTACGAAAATGCTGAGGGGCAGCAATACTATTGCAAGAGCAGCAGCTTTCTTCTTGTAACCTTGCCATGCACACCATTGTTGTTTAGTGTTTTTCTGTTGCAGGACTCATAAACATTGAAGTTAGACAATGTGGGGAAGGCCTTTAGTTGCTTAGAAGTTCCCATTTGTTTGTGTGCTTGCAGACTATTACAGGCCTTTTACAGAAAGTGTTTTTTTGGTCAACCACTCATATGGGTTTTGAATTCCTCCATTTGTATGCAGTCTGTTTGACTGAGGATTGGTGGAGTCCAAACTCTTTAGAGATGGTTTTGTAAACTTTTCCAGCCTGATGAGCATCAACAGCTCTTCTTCTGAACTCCTCAGAAATCTCATTTAATCATGCCATGCTACACTTCTATAAACATGCTGTGAAGGTTAGACTTCAATAAATCCCTGTTCCCTTTAATTGATCTGTTAATCCTAACGGTGCACATCCTTTCACAGATATGTAATATTGGATAAATATGGGCTACGTATATTTTGCATGCACAGTGTATCTACCTTCATCAGACGTACACAGGTGTTTGTTATATATTGCATTTTCTTATAGCTGCCTGGTTATGGGTTGCACCAAATCATTTCACTAAACTGACTTTTGTGAAATATCCACTTGGAGACCTTTAAGGGTCACATCAGGGTAAACCACAGGGATTGAGTCTCTCTCTCTCTCTCTCTCTCTCTCTCTCTCTCTCTCTCTCTCTCTCTCTCTCTGTAGGCCATGCTGGAGCTGGGGGCATCTCCTAACTACAAGGACAGTCAGGGTCTGACTCCGCTCTACCACACAGTGACTGTTGGGGGTGACCCGAGCTGCTGTGAAGTACTTCTGCATGCCCATGCCACTGTGGCCTGCCACGATGAGAATGGCTGGCATGAAATCCACCAGGTGGTGCTCTCACTTTTCATGTATTTCCACCAGTTGACTGTGGGTGTGAAGTTGAATATTTCACATGACAAAGGAAAAGGGCAGGATCGTGATTTAGTAGTTGTTAAAGTTGAGGGTGCCATGTCATCATCATGCCACGTTTTTATCCTCAGCTTGATACATAAATACATTTATTTCCTGAGAAATAAAAAGTGGACAGTCTTCAAGCTCCTAAAGGTTGTCTAAATCATTGGTCCTAAATATATAGAAAGAAATTTTCCTTCTTTTTAGAGCCTTTCAGATGGTCTAGGCTGATGGTTAAGGTGGCTGAAAAGCTAGTTATCTAGGTGGAAAGGTTCCAGCTTAAGCTGATTAACCAGTTTAGCCCTTGACCAACATAGAGTTACTGGTCATTGTGCTTTTCATACTGTGTGTTTTTGCTGGTTATGATGTCAAAAAGCTTTGCAATGCTAATTAAACAGCTTGGTCTTACCGGTGCACTATTTTGGACAGGTTATTTAAAAGAAAACATATGTTTTGTGTACAAACATTTTGCTCTTTATTTTTTAGCATTTTTCACACTAGAGTGATGTGAGGCTGACGTGAAGCCATGATTGATGTATTGCCATTGCAATGTAAAGATAGACCAATCATCCTTTCTGCTATTAGTCATGTTTGTTAGTTCTGGTGTGTTCTGAAACTCACTGTACTGGCCTGAGTGATGTTCTCTTAGTGTGTATCAGGTTAGTGGTGTTAAGTTAGACTTGCTTTCAGGCTATCAAACACAGTTCACTTTTCAGCTTTAAGAATGATTTTATAAGAAGAAGTTTGGTGAGGTTAGAAGTCTTGATATTGTCAGCTTCATAACTAATGCAGAAAGTGTTGTCTCCGTCAGGTTTTGAAAAACGTAACCACACTTGAGACCACTTTTGAGACGCCATTGCACTGACTATGTTACACTTAGTCAATCTGTAGTGCTGTGTTGTACTGATGTAATATGGTCAGTACCCTTAAAAGTACCCACTTTGGTTCCCAACTCTGCCAGTCAGGCAGTCGGTTTATTTTTTACTTGTTTAGTTTCTAACATCTTTCTGTCCCAAAATAGATGAATTAAATAATAATGTTAACACTACAAATATAGAAAGTTAGGAATGAGGAATGAGGAAGGAAGCAAGAGAAGAAAGAAAGAGAGAAAGAAAGAATGAAACCCTGCATTGGGACACAAACTTACACAATTATAATGAACTGTTTTTTTGTATATATATATATATATATATATATGAGGTTATATTTTTCACTCTTTCTCTGCAAGAGTTTATTCACAATTAATTAAATTGTTGTATAAGCAGTAGCTGTGATTGGCTGGGCATTATTAGGCAGTGCTGAAAGTGAGCACTGTCATTGGCTCAGTTTGTCAGCATCATATATGAAAGGGATAGGAGAGGAGCAGTAGGAAAGGAGGAAGAGAGGAGGAGTAGCAAACGTTTCTGGAGGCAGCCGTTGAAGTATTGTCGTTTGTAAGACTGGTCTGTGTAAATGAGGTCTGATTTGTTTCATGTCTCCTTCAGAAAGCAGTGCAAGATGACATACTTCAGTAATGAAGCGTGAATAAGCAGACGTAAATAGGTTAAATAGGCAGCTACACATCATTGCTTTGAAAATAGGTCATTTTTACAACTTAATTACGTTTAATTACGTTCTTTTTTATGATAAATATGATAGAAAACACTGCAATATCTTCCCAAAAGTGCTTATAGTTCCTCACACCTAAAAGATATGCCATCAGAAGGCACGATTTTGAGTTGAAAATCTTTGTCTGCCAATTTCAGTGATGGACCTGGTATACCGTGATGTAGTGCCCCTTTAAAACAGTTTAAAATATTACAGTGTTTCTGTGACACAGGCCTTTTAATTCCAGCCCTCACGGCCCAGAGATTCAGAATTCACTTTCTGTGAAAACGCTGCTCATAACTGTTTCGGCCAGTCATTGATATGGGAATGATTTACCCAGAAATAAAGGAACAGTGGTTCATGCTTAATGATGAACTCATGATTAAGCCTGACCTCTGCTGCTACACACCTACATCTAGTGGTACTTGGGAGGATTACACAGAATGAAATATACTAGAAAGAAAAAAAATCTTTTTAGAAATAAAAATCAGTGTTTATTGCTGTCCTTTAAAATAAGATATTACAATATAAGACGGCACTAATTCAGGACAAACAGATTGTTCAGGAGTAGTAGGTTCATGGTGTCATAATAGTAGATTTTCACACTTAATGTAAAGTATTTGTATGTATAGTATTACTGACAACAGTGTGTTTTCTGTGTGTCCAGGCTTGTCGATATGGCCACGTCCAGCATTTGGAGCATCTCCTATTTTATGGTGCTGACATGCGGGTGCAGAACGCTTCGGGGAACACAGCCCTCCATATCTGTGCGCTCTACAAACAGGTAAGTGTGCCCATCACACAAAATAAGCTCTCAGTATGTTCCTGATGGGGCTCTGGATGGAACAATTTAAACATCTAAACACTCCTGAAAGCTTCCTATCAGCCATGATAAACCCTCACAAGCTCCCTGTTAGCTGCTCATACATGAAGGTCAAAGCCATTTTCTCTGGCTTAACTGTGCTTGTTTGGTACAATAACACTGAAATGCTACCTTTTTGCTTTGGACTGTTTGGGGAAATAAATTGTGACCCCAGGGCAATGGGCTGAAGTGGAGGGCAGTATTGCTTCATTACAGTGCTCTGGACTGCCCTACATCAGCACAGGAATCCATCGGCTTAATATATCTCTCTCCCGAGACCCTGCTAGGTTCAGAGGGGGTGAGGGGAGATGGGACCTATGTCATGTTCTTCGCAGCGCCTTTATTATTTTCAGGTCCGATAGCGAAGAGGCTGTGGATGCTCCATCAATCTGAGCTATAAATATGGCAGATTCAGAATTACGCAACTGGTTTGTTCTGTTCTATGAGAGTTGGTGTGTAGCATCAATAGAGGTCAGAGCTCTCTGTGTGTGGTCAAGCCATTAAACACAGTTTATTTTAAGGATTTTGTTATGATAACTCGTGATGGAGCCAGTAAGCTGCCCTGATTCCTAGGTTTGTGGTGAATCCATATCTTAGTTTGACAGCAGCAGTGTGTCAACTAGATTAATTTATATAACTGGTGCAATGGCAGTGTTTTTGGGTGAGCTGCAGCTTTTTTTTATGTTCATTGATTCTGAACTATGCAACTGCTTTGTTCTATAAACCCATTTTGCACCAGATGCAGTAACTGCACCACTTGCTATAGTAATGTCAGCCTTTTATGGCATTTGTTAGAGTGGAATATATGCTTTGAGTGCATGTGTTTTCAAATTACAGTGAAAAGAATCAGTATTCCTGCCAGCCTACTGTACAATCTGGGCCCACAATGTCCCAGAACCCGCTGGGCCTCAGCCCTGCCCCAAGATGTCGTCTGTGCATCTGACATTCTGTAGCAGATCCACTTGTAAACAAATCCAGGGGTATTTAAATATGATGAGTTCTCAAGATTAACATAAACCAACTGATTATCACCATTGTTTTGCCCTCGACATCAACTATAACCTGACCACCCCACAGGACCACCCCAGAGCAGGTATTATGTGGTTGGTAGGCTCTGCAGTGACACTGACACGGTGATGATGTGTTAGTGTCTGTTGCACTGGTATAAGTTGATCAGGTACAACAGTGCTGCTGGAGTGTTTAAACACTGTGTCTACTCACTGTCCACACTATTAGACACTCCACCCTGTGGTCAGAGACCTAAGCTTATTTGTTCTCCCAGTAGTAAACTGACCTTTCCTGTCCCACCTTAAATATGAACCCCAGAATGTACAGTGTATCCGGAAAGTATTCAAAGCACTTCGCTTTTGGCACTTTTTGTTATGCCTACAAAATCCTACACACAATACTCCACGATGACAAAGTGAGCAAGGTATTTGGAAATATTTGCAAATGTACACAAAAATATGGCATGTACAGAAGTATTCACAGCCTTTCCCATGACACTCAAAATTGAGCTCAGGTGCATCTTGTTTCTGATCATCCTGATCATCCTTCAGATGTTTCTACAGCTTGAATGGACACCTGTGGTAAAACCAGTTGACTGGACATGATTTCTAAAGACACACACCTGTTGATATAAGAACTATATTTTTGAAGGTTCCAAATTGAAGGTAAATGGAAGAAGATTGGAACCAACAGGACTCTTCCTATAGCTGGCTGCCTGGCCAAACTGAGTGATCATGAAAGAAATCATTGATGAGAACCTGCTCCAGAGAGCTCTGGACCTCAGATTTGTATAAAGGTGTATCTTCCAATAGGACAAGGCCCGTAAGCACACAGCCAAGATAACAAAGGAGTGGATTTGGAACTCTGTGAATGTCTTTGAGTGGCCTAGCCAGAGCCCAGACTGCCCTCAAGACACATTCTGGTGCCCTGGAGAGCAATGGCTATCTTCTGCCTACCCTCAAGTTAATACTCAATACTACTGGGAGCAATAGTTGTACACCGTCTGCCCTCAAGGCTCCAATCAGTACTGTGAAATGCACCGGCCATGCACGGACCGTGCTCAAGGTTATGATATGGCATGATATGAATAGTAACCTCACCTTTTGTGGCTTCCGGATCCCTCTTTCCAGTGGTGGCTCACCAAGCTAGATCCACTGTGGTGGCTCACTGGACTCCCTTGCTGGTAGCGGCTCATCGACCTACTGTACCTCACAATTTGTTTCCTCCCGGATGGCCTCGCCTGTGTTAGCTTCTTATGTCATCTCTCCTGGGCTGACAGCCACTGCAGTGTCCCCACTAGTTGCATCTTCAGTGCAGTCCACTTCTTTCTCCCAAGAAGGCTACTCTACACATGTGACGTGACTCAACTGTTGTGTTACACTGTGCTGGTAGCAGTCAATGGGTTCATTGATATAATAGTATTAGCTTTGAGCCTGGGTTCGTTTATGACATGGCACTGGCAGTGGTGATAGCATTGGAATTGGCAGGGTTTATGAATTGACAGCTTGTTAATGTTCACAGTTTCAAAGCAGCCAGATGAAGAATGGCCCTTCTGCTTCCATGACGGGGGATCCAGGCTGCAGGGTCAGAGCATGGGTTTCCCAGGCTATTCGTCTGTGAAGGCAGTTGTAGTGGTTGGTGTAGTGATGGACAGTATATCAATAATGCCAGTAGATCAGAGCTGGTGTCGCGGTGTGATGCTGATTTTTTGCTGAGTAGTATTGATGTTATATTGATAACATCTTGGGCAATAAATCGGTGTGCTTTCTGCAGCATAGTCATTGCTTTTAGTTAGTCCTTTTGCCATAGCAGCACTTCAAAAGTGTTGGCTTTAATTAACCTATTAATGTGGATGTGCATACAGTTTTATACAGTGATAGTGGGATATATTGGAGAAATATTGTAATTTTGTGATACACTGGAGCTGTTTACTTACTTTTACCCTACTGCTGCTGTGGCCTAGTCAGAACTGATTGTGCAGCCTATTAACCAAAGCCCCGCAGAGTTGGGGAGAGCTGGTATTTCTACAATATGAATATAACTCCAGATCATCTCACCTGCTGAGTAAATACAGGTGGAGTAGAGCTGTTGCGATGCACTGCATAGTATCCATTTCATTACATACACACTGTAAGTGTAAAGTATTGAGATATCCGCTGATTCATTGTTTCTTCTGAATTCAAGGGTATAAAAATAGTTTTTCCTGCTGCTATTAGACTGTACAACCAGCACTGCTCTCAGCAAATAATGGACACACACACTTAACACACTATTAGAGTCAATATAGCTAAGAAAACAAAGAAGTATTCCAGTGCATGTTTACTCCTTTGTTCATGTTTATATGCTCAACCTGCATGCAGACTCTGACTGATCAGTGATAGGGGGCGGGGCTAATGATGTCACTGACCCAGATATTGGGTTATAGAGGAAAATGAGAAGGGAGGGACTATCTGCTTTCTTTGCTCATGCAGTGTTTAAATTTCAGAATAAAGGTCCCGAGAAGGGATAATACTGCTACATAAATAAATACAAAAATAATAAAGGACATTCAACATGAAATTGCAGGAAAATGTTTGGTCAAATTCATATAAATAATTAAATTCTGTTCATTTTTACATCTCAAATGAAGAATAATATGAGTAGCCTAGGAACTCCTGGATAAAAACACAATCAGGCATGTGTCTCCTAAAACAAAAATAGATCTCCAAAACATTTGGTAAAAGTACTCCACAAAATTAGCCTAGGGCTCTAAAGGTTAAGGTTTTTGCACGACAGCACCAATATACTAGTGCGTCTCAATTCATTGTTTTCATTTGTTTTTGTTTTTTTCAATCAAAAACTTTAACTATCATATATTGTATATTCATTACATTTTAAGTGATATATTTCAAGCTTTTGTTTTCATTTTGATACTGATTTGTAATTTATTCAAAGCTCAATTTAAATATTGTAATAATGTGAGATTCTGGGTTTCTGAGTTTCCTAAGCTCATGATCACCAATAAAAAAAAAAGTCACTTTACATGTAATGAATATAAAATCTGACTCTAATGTTCTGTATCATATTATGAACATGAATACTTTTTTTTTTTACAAAGTCTGTCTATTGTTACTGCCATAAGGCCGAAATGGCCTTAGAGGTCTTTCCAGGAGTGCTGCAGAGGTCACAGCCCATCTTTGATTAATTAAAGTTTCTCTTGTGCTGACCAGTGAATACACTGCTTGCCAAAGACTGTCCATTTTCTGGTTCTAGTCTGACCCCCTTTGATCTACTCATTGGTTCCCCAGATGGGAGCTACAGTTTCCCTAATCAGTTTCAACAGAACCTCTGATTTTTTTTTTTTTTTTTTTGATGTTTGTTTGTTTTTTGTGGGTTTTTTTTTTTCTTTGCTTTGTTTACAGGAAAGACATTGCTCTGCTCTGTCACCATGTCAACAAGGACGAGGAGATGATATTTTTGTGTGCACAGGGAAGCGAAAGCCATATCTATACACACACAATTATTCCTCATATAAAAGCTGCTGGCAGCAGTGAAACTAGTATTAGCAGGAAGGTGGGAGGAAAGTGTGATGGAGGTGTTTGTGTGTGTGTGTGTGTGTGTGTGCGTGTGTGTGTGTGTGTGTGTGTGTGTGCGCGCGCGCGGTGCGTGTCGGGTTTTGTGGTGAGGCATTCCGTGGGTGGGCTGCTGAATCCAGCTGGCTGGAGTGGGCTGGAGTGCTACAAAGCCACGTCTCTCTCTCTCTTTCTCTCTCTCTCTTGCTTTCTCCCGCTCTCTCTCCATCACACCAACACACGTAGACCACAGAAATACACATCCACGCTGCCGAGACCCCCTCTTTTCTCACTGATTCCGATTTTGGGTGTTGACTTTGCTAAAGCTTCACACTTGTGTTGGAGGCCAGAAAGCTGAAGTGTGTCACTCTCTTCACTGCAGCCTGTTTAAGCAGGGTGAGATCATTAATAGACCTGATATTTCTAGGACTTGTCTATGTTCTTCTTTTTTTTTTTCTTGCTCTAACTATGTTTAAAGCAGTGTTCCAGCTTAATTGTAGCGTTTCTGTCTTACAAATAGGACCAAATAGGAAAAAATAGGATAGAATTCAAAGAAGGGGGTGAGAAGGCGGATCAATTCCAGTGGTTGAAACATTTTCCGTGTTTCTTTTCCTTTTGAAGGAGAATTGTGCCCGGGTTTTACTGGTGCGGGGAGCCAGCAAGGACGTTAAGAACCACCGTGGGCAAACTCCCTTCCAGGTATGTGCAGCACACGCTCACACACACACACATACATGCACATGTACTGTACTGCAGCAGCTTCAATGAGCCAATACTGTCGCATCCTATTAGGAGCCCTAGCCTTACTGTCATTAGAGTGTAATGGCTTGCTTTCTTTGGAATACCTCTGATGGCATCTTTACCTTTCAGTTTTCAAGTCTTTGACCTGAAATGCAGAGCAGTAAGCCTTTGAGCTTATGTGCTTGCCCGGTTTAGGTGAAGCAGTATTTTAAATACGGTCAAAAAGCAATTATATTAAATGTTATGTCCTTAATTGGTTACAGAAATCGTGCACAGCATAAACTAACGTTATGTAAGAATGCACTCGAGGGCGCTGAGTGAGTTGGAGAGAGGGACTGCTAATCTGTTAATGCTCCAAAATGTCTTAATAACAGAAATTCTGCTAAAAGAATGGCTTAAATAGGGAACCCATTTCAGTTTCTGCATTTAGTACCTCGTACCCCTTATTGTTTCTGTGCTTTTTATGAAGCACTGCATTTGGCTTTATTAACTTTGATGTACTAATTAGTTGATTTCTGAGTAGGTGACCTCAGACATTTCTCAGAACTAAACAGTCACATCATTTACTTTTGTACACTATAGTGAATTTGCTTGCTTTTGGCCAATCGACTGTCCACTGCTCTCAGCTAAAGAGAAGACTGATGACCAAGCTGAGGAAACAGTTCCAAACTGCTGTCTTTGCTTTAAGATTAATGAATGTTCTTACGTGTTGTACAGTTAAAGCAATAGGGTGATTGTAAACCATCAGGTTACTGCATTTTCTCTTCCTTGAGAGTGTCACTGGAAGCAGGGTGTGGTGGATGGTGCCATGGTTGAGTAATAGAGGATCTACAGCGAATATGGTTGATGCCAAAGTGTTCATCAGATTATATCTTCAGTTCATTTGGTCTTTGTGCCCATTGACTAAATGACTCGGTATCTGTTCGGTGCTCATTGTGATTATACACTCATCGTCCAAAAGATAGACCCAGAACGAATTAAGTAACATGAATGAAGGTTGGTGCGTAGGTTTAACATCACAAGACATGCCAAAGTTTCAAGTTTCATGCTCAGTTGTGCGTGTGAAATGAGCAGGGATGGGTCTAATCACTGTACCTGACTGACTGTATAAGGTTGCCTTGTTGAGCGGACTTTTCATTCTGACTCGTGCTGTTGTGTTATTGGCATCCTTTGCAAGTAAAGTATGCTTTGGAGAAGAGTTTAAAAGCAATTTGAAGGATGGAAGAGTTTGAGAGGGGTTACACCAAAGGGCTCCTGGGAAGCAGGATGGTCTTATTTGACGTACTGCATGCGATATCAAGGCATGCACCAGCAACAACAAGGATCTGGGAGACCTCCGTGAACCACAGAGAAGCAGAACCGATGGATTGTCCGACATACCCAGAGTGACCCAACAGTCCCGATTGCAGACATTCAGCAAGCAGTGATGCCCTGGTAGTCATCCTGTTAGCGCTTGGCAGATGACTGTGTGATGCAGGACTACATGCACACAGGCAGTTAGGATGACTGCCCTTAACATCACTTAACATCGCCAAAGACTGCACAGAGGTTGTGCCAGACTACCTGTAAGTCACTCCGAATGGCAGCGGGTCATCTTCAGAGACGAGTCCCTCTTTTGATTTGGTGGAGACAACCAGCGAATCTGCAGGTGGAGGCACCGTGGTAAGCACATCGCCAGACCTACGCTATTGGACATGCTATCAGCTCTCAAGCACGACAGCACAATTTGCATGAACTAAGAACATTCATTTATGGGATGGATTACCACCGGATACCATTAGGAATGTCTACAACACCATGCCGAGACATCTGGAATGTTGCATTATATCCAACGCCATATTGAGAGACACTACTAGTTTCCACTTGTTTCCAAGCTGCTCTTTTTGATTTCACATTAATTAATAAATAATAAATAATTAAAGCAGGAGTGTAATTGTAAACCATCAGGTTACTGCAAAGCTGCTCAGCACTCTGTGGTTTATCTCCCATGAGGCACCAGCAGTGCTGCTGTGGTTGGTAGCAGGGTGTGGTGGATCATGCTGTAGTTGAGTAATGCAGGATCTACAGTGAATATGGCTGAGGTTTGGGTGCCAGAGAGGCTGAGCAAGTGAAGAGACACCCGTAGGATGCACACAGAGAGGATGTGGGTGTTAGTGGAAGCATAGGGTTTTAAAATTCACTAGTTTTCAGTGTCTTGTATCTAAATGTTAATATATTTATTCAGAAGTGATGAGATGAAAATGCACGTTTCCATCTGACCTTTAGCAGTTTATCAGAATAATACATGGTGTTTGACGTAAATTCACAAATGGCATAAATACCAAACCATTGGCCTCCCTGACTTTCTGTTCATTTGGTCTGATGTTTCTCCATCAGAGCCATTGGGTGTGAGGTCAAATCTCTCTGAGCTGTTTGAGAACTTTCCATTTCGAGTGACTGCAGCCTTTTCTGGACCTCTCCCTGTAAGAGCTCCAAAGAGGCACTGTTCATTTTAAAAAACACTCTGCTCTCCTTGCTCCAGCTCCACCTCTGTGCTGTGCTTGCTGGGTTTGTTGTGCCGTGTCCCCAACAGCACCTGATACACTAATCAGCACACTTTTAATGGTCGTAGCACAATTTCTGTGCTCTATTTAGTGTGTGAGAATGAAGTTAAGAACACAGCTTTTGTATATATTTTTTTACATTTTATAATTTTATAATTGATTTAATTCATATTATAATTATTATCATTTATTTTAATAATATATTATAATATGTATTATATTTTATTATATTTATTATTAAGTTAATAGAATATATTTATTGTAAGGTTAAATGTTCATGACAAATCATGTTGTTGATGTTAGATATTCTGTGATTACATTATTATATGATAAAAAACATATCGGAATAATATTAACCCCTGTAATATTAACCCCTGAACTGCTATACATCCCTGAAGCCACTGGTTCTCACCCTGATCTTGCCATTTCCTTTGAGAACCCAATGGTCGCTCTATTGGCAGAAGCACAGAGCCTTGATGGCAATAGTCTAAATGATTTGCTCCAAAACCCTTTCAAGCATCAAGTACAGCTTGACCCACTACCCCTCAAAATGCATGGAAGACAAGCATCCAGACTCTTTTCTGTCCTGGCAACAAAGTGGTGGAACAAACTGAAGACTCATCTCTTTCATGAGCAATTAACACCTTAAAGGATTATAATTATACTGAATCTTGTCTGTATCAAGGCAGCATCTAAGCTTGAGGTATCTCTGGATTGTAGCCTCGACAAACTAGGTAAAGATATTTCCTGATTGAACATCAAAGCAGTTTTGTGAGTTGTTCCAGATAATAGTGTCTGTCAAATGCTAGAAATGTAAACGGATTAATATAACACTGTGAATAAATATTGTTTTCATGCAGCTATATTTCATCGAAAGAAAGCTTAGTTCAAATGATTTTAGAACAGTCAAATAGCTCTTTGTCTTTGAATTATGTAGGCCAGCATTTCTATGAACGTCTTACCACTGACATTTCACTTGTAAAAGTTGATTTTAGCATGTTTACATTCACAGTTTAATATCCCTTTGTAAATGTCAATTTCACACCCACTGCTTACCCGTGCTGGTTCGTGTGGCCAGTTCAGGTGAACTCGCCACCTTTGTCTACAAAACTGCAATATCACAGTTTCCCCTGAAGAAGCATTTGATATGTACAGGTTTCAGATCAGGAGGGGCAGACGTTGAGTGGACGGCGAGAGAGCATTAAGAGGTGTTTAAGTGAAACATGCTCTGATTGTTGCTCTCCAGCCTGAGAGCAGAAAGCTCCACAGTTCCCTGAAATTTCAGTTGTAGCTATGCAAGAAGAGATGCTTTAAAAGAAAAAAAAAACTTATTTAGGTCAGTTTTCAAGTCTTCTGAGCTGTTCTGTGTTTATATGGCACTTTAAAATGCCATGCCAGATCAAAATGTCCAAATTGTCCTGACCTTTAAAAAGGCATTTGATTTGTCTGGGAGCAAATGAATAATTGAATGGTGAAGTATCCCCGCTTGTAGTTTGTATGTTGAAGTCTCTCCTCATTGGGGATCGTGTCTGGACTATGATTCTGCTCAGCAAAACCTCTCTGTGGCCTTTTGTTGACCCCGAGACTTCATAGCCTCATCCACTTATTAAAATATGCAAAATGTACATGACTCTGCATAATGTGAAAATGTATTCATATTTCTCAGACAGTCGTGATAAACGTGTTGGAAAGCTGATTTTTGATTCATTTTCATCATGTGACTGCTCTCCAGTCTTAGCCTATCAGCATTAAACTGACCTCCCCAGCTCCAGGCTTATATGTAGGAGTTAGAGGGTTTATGTAATGTACACATCAGCTCTGCTTCCGCTGCTGTATTGTTTAAAGCCCTGTATTATTCATTTCACACTGCTAAAATTATATTTCACACTTAGAGCTGCTTGATTACAGCTCTTTTGAGGCTTCCAAACTGACACTTTATATTCAGCCTGGTTAAACTCGACTTTTTCCAGCCACAAATGACTGCGCGCCATGACCTCAATTAAGAAATAATACCAAAATACACTTATGATTACACTTTTTAATCATTGAGGGGCCTTGAGTGAGTGTAAATGGCTGTTCTTTTATGTACTAAATGATGGCTGTGTTACTGTTAGTGCTGATGTGCAGAGTAGGAATACCTGTATGGTTGATAGAATGAATCAGCTAAACCTAATTAACCCCTTTGTATTTATATTAATTGTAGACAACAGTTACAGTTCGGTGCACACAAAATTTTTGACCCCATGGTTCAGTATGATTTTGCTACAGCAAGGAAAAAAAGCAACAAAAAAGCTTTCTGTTTGGATTGAGCTGTTGTAGTCACAGCTTAATTCAGGGGTTCCCAAACTTTTTTTGTGTCAAGTGCTACCTGTACACACTGCCGCGTGGGATTTTGATATAGGACACACTGGAACCGGTTTCAAACCAGGATACATTGGAACCGGTTGTGAACTTTGGTTATGCATTATTCCTAAGTCTTCATACAGATCTGTAAGGTACAGTGTACTATGTATTCTCTGTAAGACTGTGTGCACCAAACCATTACTGTGGTGCTTAAACATTTGTGAACCCTTTAGAACCCATTTATTTATTGAGCCAAATAAAGAATTCAGAAGTACATTAGCATAAAATTAGAGTCAGGTGTTTTGAGTCAGTGGGATTAAAGTCATGTGTGATTGGGGGACCTGTTTCATTTAAAGACCAGGAGGTTACAGAACCATCTTTGGAATCCACCAAATACTTAGTCTGACAGACACATGTACAAAAGGAGGAAATTGATGACCATTATTGTGTCTTTAGTTGTAAATCAGCAAAGGTCATGCCAAGAGTGAGGCATATTATGTCGTCACTGTTATACAAAATCTTGTATCTCCATTTTTGTTGACATGAATCTGGCAGTCATTTGGTTACACTGTGCCAGAACTCCATGTATTCCTCCCAAAAGGACTTGGAATAAAACCGTTTTACAGTGACATTCATCTGGAAGTCTACATCTACTGCTGCTACGACAAAACACTTCAGGGCAGCTGCACCTCTTAATCCAGAGGAGAGACACACTCTGACAAAACTGTTCCAAAGTTGTACCAATTTATTGCTCTGATAGCACAACAGGAGCATTACACACAAGGACAGACTGTCAGGAACCTGTCTACCCCCATTACTTCCCAATACAAATGCTCAGCTACCTCCTTATATATCCTGTTGTAGGAAAAGGAGTCTCTACAGAGGCCCACATGTGTTTATTGTGATATCATAATGATTTGGAGGGAGGCATATGGTGGTCATGGTTCATGAGGTATATTACAGCCTGCACGGCCAAAAAGGAACCCAGAGTAACTTCAGCGCAACTTTTCTCGTGTGGTCTAATGTAATTGTTCATGAGACATGAAGAGAACTCTGAAAAACAATGATGTGTAAAATAAAGGTAAGGTGCTTGCAAACAGGTGAATTTGTCCTCAGCATTTAACCCATCCACACAGTGATACACACACACACACACACACACACTAATGAATTCACACACTTGGGGCAGTGAGCACACATGCTCAGAGCGGTGGCGGATAGATCTTTTGGGTTTAAATGAGAAGCATTATGTTTGGAGAGTGGAAAACACTACATCCCATAAACACCTATCCCATCTGTGAAACATGGTGGTGGTGGTAGTATAATGGTTTGGGATTTTTGCATCTGCGCCAGAAATGCTTGCCATCATTGATGGAACAGTGGATTCTAAATCAGAGACGCATATTCTAAAGGAAAAGGTGGATCATGCAGCAAGACAGTGACTCCAAGCACACAAGTCATTCCGTTAAAATGGAAGTTTTGAAAGGGTCAAGTCCTCACCTTAATCCTATTGAGATGTTGTAGAAGGGCCTGAAGCAAGCAGTTCTGGGGAGAGAACCCACCAACATAAGAGAGTTGAAGCTGTTTTGTATGGAGGAATGGGCAGAAATGTCTGTATGAACTAATTATGTAACTTGAAACAATGAACAGTTATTGGAAACATTGAATTGCAGATAATGCTGCACAAGGAGGTCACTAAGGAGGATACTAAAAGTTCACATACTTTACCCATCTGTAATATTGGATCATTTTCCTTAATACATAAATGAGCAAGTGTCATATATTAGTCTTATTGTGAAAATCTAATTAAATGTTTGTGTGTTTTTTTTGTAGAAATATATATTAGGAGCCTACCACTTAATCTCTAAAAATTAAGTTGTTCTAAAATGTAGAGGGGGATTTTCAAAATGGAAGCATTTTTGCATCTAACCTTCCAGTTCCTCCAAAAAACATTCAGTTATGTAGAGGTTTGGACTCAATCACTAATGTGATTAGTCCATTCTGAGAAGAGCAGCAGCTTCTTTATTTATTTGCCTCTTTGTCTAACAGCTTTGACTCAGTCATCTTCTCGCAGTGGAAGGATGGACACAAATATCTGTGGATGTTTTTGATTCTGAAGCATAATTGGAACTTGATTTTTCATCTTTCTCTGTAAGATGACGTATTTAACTGCCGTTAAGCCGATGGGTGGCAAGAGAACTAGTCCAGGTCTTGCATAGTTGTTAAGGGTCCCATTTGCATTTTTGAACATTTTGACTGTGAATTTGTCCATTCTATTTCATTTTTTTTTGTCTTTTTTAAATTTATTAATTTAAATTAAATTTAATAATTGATTTCAATGATTTGTCCATATAATCCATAATTGAATTACTAATATGACTACAACAGCCCAAAAAACGTATATTGCAAGTATTTTGTGTGGATGAGGAAAGACACCGATGGTTTTAAAGCAGCAGTAAGAGTACTGGATTCCATGTACATTTTTTTTTTTTATGTTACATCAGAGTTTAGCCACAGGAGAGACCCCAGCAGTGTTGCATAAGATTGGTCACAGTGTGGTTGCTGGGGTCTGGTTGCATGTTTGTTGACTCAGACACTCTTTACCAGCATTTAACACCTACTCCTTTTTATTTAGATTGGGTTTTGTTTAACAAAAAAAGAAGAATGTGTCTATGTGTTACACACGATTAACACTTTACTTTTAATACTTTTAATTAATTTCAGGCTAAATTAGGAAAGCAAAGCGTTTTGAAAAATCTGGAATGTCTGCTGAAGGAATGGATGAATTGATCCTAATTACTTGTGCTCTCTTTGTTCTCCGAAGGTGGCCATAATTGCAGGGAACTTTGAGCTGGCAGAGTTCATAAAGAACCACAAAGACACTGATATTGGTAAGTCAAAGGGGCTTGCTTCTGTTCATGAACACTCTTGCTCAGCTCTTTACTTCTGCCTGTCATTTCCTTAAGACCTACACACAGGTGTGCTGCACTGAACGTGTCTCAAACAGTCTTACTGTCTTATTATTGAAACAGCAACGTTTCCAGGAGTTGGAGCTCTATAGTTCATGGCTGTGTACACTCACTGAGAAGACCTGTACACCTACACCTCTGTGGAGTTATCTAATCAGCCAGTCTTGTGGCAGCAGTGTAGTGCTAAAAATCGCACGAATACAGGCCAACAGCTTCAGGTAACGTTCACATCAACCATCAGAATGGGGAACATGTGGCCTGGTGGGCCTGTGTGGAAGCACAGTGGCTCTATACGTATGTTTAAGTTGATGTTTAAATGTAGTCGGGTATGGACCACACCTGGAAGGCTGAACGGAGATGAGACCCTTGGAGAAGAATGAAGGAGATGGGGTGGAGGTGGGTGCGAAGAGCATGAGAAGGGCATGGTCCTTCTCCCAAAATTAAGTTATTGTCTTGATTGTTGGTGCCAGATGGACTGGCTTGATTTTTTTCGAATACTGCTGAGCTCCTGAGATGTTCAGCACAATGTTTCCGACATCTTGTGGAACCCACAAGGAACTGAGGCTGTTTTAAGGCAATAGAATCTATACTCCAGATAAATTGCCCCATAGGGGTGTTTTAGTAGTAGCAGTGCCCATAGTGCCCATAGCAGTGCCCACTTTGAATCCAGAGCTTTGAATATGGTAACAGAACCTTAACAAGGCCTTCATCCTTGCTGCTACATTTATATGTCTGATAAATTGCTTGCGACCCTCAGATCTAGACATCTAGACATCGTCTTCTTTGTCGGTGTCTGTGCCTCCAATAAAACGCATGAATATGCGTAATTAGTGTAATGTTTAGGTTTTAATGAGATGATGAATAATTACTCTTGGACGACACTTTGTATCCACATAACCCATAGCATATGTAGCAGATGTCATCTTTAATTTGCAGAGAGTAAAACGCACCAGCATATTTTTCTGACAGACTAAGCCGCCTGCTGAGGAATTTACCCCAGATTGAACACGCTCGTTTTAGCTAATAGAATGCATAATCAACTCCCTCATTAATTCAAGAGGAAGCATAGCAAATTGAATTAATCATTAGGCATCATTAGACACTCTGGAATATGGGAAATCAAGACTTCCACACCGGATAAACATCTCTTCAAAGACTTTTCACCTTAAACAAGTGCATATATATCCAGTCAGTCTGGGACTTAGCCTGCTTGTTAGTTATCCCTCCGCCTGGATCTCTGTTAAGCTGCGTTCAGACGGTTGCTTTTGTAACAAGCAGCATACAAATACACCAAGGGTCCAAATGTTTGTGAACACCCTGCATTCAGCGGCATTAAGTTGCACCCATTGCTAACACAGATGTGTAAAGGTACACACACAGCTTGTCTACCCCCATTAGAAATGTATTACGAATAGAAAAGGACTCTGTGGAGCAGATAAACATGAACCGATCGGGACCATGCCCTGACGGTTTGCCTAATGGAGCTGCGGAGCAGTGGAAGAAACGGCTAATGTGCCGGTGTTCGGACGCTTGTCTTGTCTGAGGCCTGAAACATCCTTCACACAGTGATGCAAATGGAGACACTTGGAGCTTCGCAGATATGCCTATTTGTTTTAGAATGCACCGCACGGATGAGCTGCATTCTGAGCTTTGCCACAAACAGCAGGGACAGGCAGGTTGTCTTTGATTTGTTGATTTGTCCTCTGTTGATCATGGGGTATATTTGTATTGATGACCAGCTTTTCAACCACCTTGACTATTAAAGCAACTTAAGCAGCTTAAATCATCCAAAACCAGCTACCGATTAAAGCTGGTCTTCAGCTGGATTTTTCAGCAGGGAATCAACTACCATAACCCAAAGAAACATTTTCGTACCTTCCTTTAAGTTTTCCAGCAAGTCGTCAGCGAACCCAGCATTCACTTTGTTATCAATCCTTGTTATCGAGTGGTCAGTTTCACTTGCATCTGTCCCTAATTTTGTAAAAAAAACCGGAATAATATAGAAGGATCAGAATCGCTTTTCTGGATCTTATCTTTGTAAAACACTGACTTCCATCTGTTCTTAATTTAATCTGCAGTTCATTTGAACCCACTATCCTTCATTTGCTCAAATGTTTGTCTGAACGGCTTGTTATTGCATGCTGAACAATTCCCAAACAATTTGCAGACGCAAATGCGCAGAACTCCGACTTTTTGTTTAGGAATGTAATCGGATGCAGGTGTTTACATGGCAATTATTCATCTAGTTAACAGGTTATTTACAGAATTACATCTTATTCAATCAGATAGAAATTGTAGTCAGAATGACCTCAATTGGACTACAGTTCCGATTGAAGCATAAACATGGATGTATTCTAATCTGACTGAGCAATTAGTCGGATTATTATTATTAGGATGCATGTAAACGTAGCCTTTGCCATTGGAACTGGAAGCATTTCAGAATGTCCAACCTTGAGAACAAAAAGCTGAGGCTGCAGTGGACACAGGCTCACCAAAACTGGGGCGTTAAAGACTGGGGGCGTTAAACATTACCTGATTTGATGAATCAGGATTTCTGCCTTCTGTCAGCAGTCCAAGGTGATGGAGAGGTTGTACTAATAATGGTGTGGGGAATGTGTTCTTGGCATGCTTTGGTAAGAAGTTGCTTTCTGGCAGTTCCTTTTGTAACAGGCGCTGTACAAATAAGATTTGACATGGCTTGGCTTGATTTATGCATTGTAGGGGTGACATTTGACAGGATATATAAAGGATGTCATGCCTGCCGTGTAGTAGTGATGCACAAAGCTTAGCCCATGTTTCTCATTAATTTTAGCAGCCTCTGTTTTAGAGTTTGATGGGGACGCTCTAAATCGCTGCCATTGTTTGCAGAGTCTCCAGTTTTTGCCCTGAAGGGTGGGTTTCTAATATGATGCACGTTGTCCCTGAGTTCACCCTATAGATGCTTTCCACAGCTGAGCCCGAACGCTCATCTAGAGAGAGGGAGAGAGCGGCACTCTGTGGATCTGACCTACATAAGATTCAGACTGTTCGGGAAAAATACACGCACACACACACACACACACACACACTCAATACGAACACTATTCATACAATTTAATCATTCTTATTTAGGGCAAAATCTGAGCTCCTGTACTGGAATATATTTGGGGTCAGAATATATTAGAAAAGTGTCACATTCGTTTTTTCTACCTTTTTTCCTCCCAGTCAGCTGTCCTGTTTTTTTCCCCTCCCTAGTCCTTTCTCTTATGACATGTAATACACAAATGCCTGCGCAGCTTGCTTAAATGATGACTTCCAAACAGCAACACTGATGTGCTTGTTTTCTAGCCTTTGCAGAACGCAGATGTTTGTTTAGCCCAGCCTGACGTAAGAGCTGGGTAGTTTCCACAGATATTGCAGTATCACTGTATTGATTGTGTTTAAGGCTTCATTAATGAGGTAAGTGAACTCATTTCCCACAGAGATACTCAGAGAGATGGCTACAGGCTTGACCGGCCTGACGTAATGTGTTTCGTATTCTCCTCTTAAAATTACACCAGCTGACGCTGTGCTAGACATTCTGGACGAGGTCTGCAACTGCTTCTGAGTTGTGGCATTCTGGGGTGGAAGCCGTCCTCTATTCATCTTCACCTGTTTACTTCCAAATTCGGTTCATGTGCTGGCATTTACATAAATCATCAACATAAATCACAGAACATTGTATGATTGTATTCAGCCGTATGAGAGTGTTATTAGGGTCAGTTAGTGAGGTGGGATATTTAGGTATGGATCCAAAAGGCACTGGATGGAGGCTTTTACACCCCTCTAGCCCACACTCAGGAGTGTGACCTTTGGCTCATTTGCGGTCACTCTAGAGCATTTGTTTTCATCAGCAGAGCTTCGCCGTGGAGATTATAGAATGAGTCCACTTATGAGTAGCTGAATTCGCTCATCAGTGTTTATCAGTCTAAAAATAAATTCAGTAATGTTGCGTGAGACCAGCACCTGTATGTTGGTAGAGATGACATACCACTGAGCAAAGCCCAGTGTGCTTTTTTCCTCAGTGCTGTCCGTGAGGCAGCTATGTGCTGTTCGCTGTGTGCTGTTCCTTGCGAAAGCGCTGGCTTGAGGTGTGTGGTTGTTGAAGACCTGGTGTTATTCTGCCTCATTGCCTTCTGTCCAGCTGTCACCTTTGGCTGTCACCTTCCACATGAAAATGCAGCACTACCGTCAACACTCTGCTCTCACTTGCCAAAAGCAGCTCCAAGTTTCTTTGCTCACTGGTAGGCTTGTCACGGGTATGAAAGTTCAACTGAAGATTAATTACCATATAAAGAGTTTTGACTATTAATAACAGCAACTCGGTTGCCTTGTTTTGTTCACTGTATTGAGCCACTAAAGTACGGGCCTAAAAACAGGTTTGAAAGCTGTTTAGTTTCAAATTTCATACCTGTCATTTTATATCCATTATGAATGACTTAATATCCACTATGAACGGTTCACAATTGTTTATGAATTATTCAGGATCCAATATGAATTATGTAGTTTATTCTATGAATTATTCAGTTTCTACTGTACATTAAGTATCGGCTATGAATTATCAAGCATTCGCTATGAATTATTCAGTTTATACTGCAGATTATTTAGTATCCAGTCTGAATTATTTACTTCATAGTATTTATTATTCATCTTTCAGCATCTACTATGCGTTATTTAATATCCATTATGAATTATTCTGTGTTTACTGTGAACTATTGGTACAGCTATAGTACCAGTAACAACAAATAACAGTAAACAGCAGTGAGAATACAAGTGTGCACATAGCAATAAAAGAGCATGATGGGGGAAAATTTATAATGGGTTAAAACAAAAACGTAGAAAGTAAAAGAGACTTTTTGAGGAAAGTAGTTTTTGAGAGTCCACTACTTCCACTACCCCTTAACAGTGGGGTTTGGGAGATAATAATGAATGCTGTACTGGTGCCATCTACAGGGTGGAGTGAGAGATGGTCTTAAATGATCTCCATGTATCTTAAGATAATATATATTTTGAGGGTGATTATTTTTTAATCATTATTAAAAAAGTCTGTTCCTTTCAGCAGCTTCCTAAATCCAAAACCATAGTGAAGTGAATATATTTACTATTATATATATATATATATGTCTATTAACAGACTCTCACTTCATACGTTTTTTTTCCCCACACAGTCCAGAAAGGCTTGATTTTTTTTTATGCAGCTTTGATGAATGAGGGCCTTTGTTGTTGAAAGTAATCATGATCAGGTTGAATATTCACAATATGGTGGTTACGTAATAGTTCCCTCTTCTTGAACTTAGAACTTAAGGATTAATGGAATCTTGACTAACTGTATCAATAGTGGAACATAGCCCCCCACCAGCTTTATGAAAAGCTGAAACGTTGGTTTTCTCAGATTTCCAGCTGAGCCCAATGAGGAGGCAGAGCTGTAGGTACAGTACATGTGTGTACTGTACATATATGTGTGTGTGTGTGTGTGTGTGTGTGTGTCTGTCTAGTGGTACTCTCCCCGCTATTCTCCAGCAACACATTATCTTATTTTACACCATCATTGTTTTATTGACCTGTGTTGGCTGCTTTCGAGGTTTTAATGACAACCTTGGCTTCATGTCACGTTCTGTTCTTTTACCATGTTCTTGCCACATTAAGCCCATATGAGCAGCATTCCACGGTTTAGTATGTAAATGAGTGTCCCATTTAATCTGCCCTATGGTTGCCATAGTTCCCAGATCCATGTGATAATTGGTTTAAGGAATGTGGGAGGTGTATTTTGTGCGCATGCGTGCAGCTGGAATGCCATCATGGTGTTTCAGGCTCTACTTTTTTTTTGCTGCTTGCAGTTTTCTTAATTTCGGGCAGCAGTATGAGTCTAATTTACATTCTAATGACATAAAAACACACTTATATAAACATATAAACATGGATGTATATTTGGAACCACAGTTATTTGGATTTTTTAACAATAATTTTTACAAAGAAAGTACAAAACCTCTTGTCAATTAAATAAAAATATATTATGTATAATAAGTGATTGGATAGATATTTGCCCCCTTTAAAGTGATTGACATGATTCAACAGAGATCCAGGAAGTGGGTGCTAGGGTGCTACATTTCACTCCTACAATTAGTGAAATGTAGAACACCAGTGACTCTGTCTCAAGTGATTATAGTAAAAAGACATCTGTCTGGAAGGTCCAGTAACAAGTCAATCATTATTTTTGGCTACAAAGACAACAGAAATTAGTACTCCATGAACCTTTGAGAATAAAGGTGGTTCAAGAGTGTAAATCAGGGGATACCAAAGAATTTTCAAGTCACTGTACGTTCCCTGAACTTCAGTTAAATCCATCATTAAGAAATGGAAAGGATATTGCACATGTATGACTTTGTCTAGAGCAGGCCACCCTAAGAAACAACTGGTGAGGGCCACCAAGATCTCTTTGACAAGTCTTGAAGGAGTTAAATCGATGCTTCCATCACCATGCTTCACAGTAGGGATGTGTTAGCAAACATAGCGTCTAGTCTGATGGCCAGAAATGTCTATATTGAATTTTGTTGCAGCTGATCTTGGAGTCTCCCACATGCCTTTGGGTGAACTGTACTCGTACAGCTTAATGAGATGAAATCTTGGAAAACGTTTTGCTCAGAATTGAATTCTAATTCAAAGGTAAACAGTCATATACTATACTAAGTAAATACTATTTGGACAGTATAACTACCATTTCTAGCTCAACAACCACAATCACAGGGAAGACAGTTGACAGTTGATGATCATCGACACACTTTTCAAAGTAGGGTAAGTCACAGAAGGTCATTGCTGACTGTTCTCCGAGTGCTTCATCATATTAATGAAAAATTGACAAAGTGGAAATGTGGTGGTAAAAGGAGTACAAGCATCAGGGTTGACCACAACCCTAAGAGGATTCATGAACTTGGATTGGTTGGCTGGTGCATCAAGTGCCACCGTGCACAGACATCTCCAGGAAAGGCATTATAACTGCAGCATTCATATAATGAGGCCAACATCAGAAGTGTTTTACCTGGATTAAGGAGAAAAGGAACTTGGCTGTTGTCATGTGCTCCAAGGTCCTAAAGACTGGAGGACCAGGAGCATTGCTGTGTCTGATCTACTTATACCAGCACAACACACTAACACATCACCACCATATCAGTGTCACTGCAGTGCTGAAAATAATCCACCACCCATATAAGCCTGCTCTGTGTTGGTACATGGGGGTCCTGACCATTAATGATCCGGGTGAAAGGAGGCTAACAACGTATGCAGAGAAACAGTCTGTAATTAAAGTGCCCCTGTATGGTCACTGGAGCTGATCAAATGGACAGTGAGTGCAGAAACAAGGTCATAATGTTATGGTTGTTGAGTGTATGAATGAAGTCTTGAATCTCGAAGAAAATGCAGGTGCGACTGAGACTGGACTTTTTAATTGGCCACATTTATTTGTCTTTTTTTTTTGCACCCGACCTGGGCTTTGGATTAAAAACTTGCTGACACACAGGGATCAGAGCAGAGATTAATCAAAGTAGCCTGTGGATCTGTGTGGGCTTCTTCTCTTCTGCTCATTAATGGAGGGAAAAGAGAACGAGAGAGAAAAGAGCGAACAAGAAACAAAGCCAAGTGTCCACAGGGAATCTCCCCTCGCTGTGCCTTGTTGGGGCATTTTAAAAGCTCAGCTCACAATATTCAGTCTCGGTTATGTTGTCAGCGCTTCACTAAAGCTCAGTTCCAGCTCGTCATATTAACTGCTCACTTATTACAACTACGCCACTGCAGGAGGTTCCACACCACTGTTTACATCGTTGTAACCCAGTTTTCTGCTTCTCAGTGATGTGTGATATCAAAAAAAGTGAACCATGAATGTAGCATTTCTATATATTAGCATTTCCTCCATTATAGTTCCTTAAGTAGCAGTGAACTCAACTCACTCACTGCACAGCCTGCAGCTCCTTCTCAGAGACCAGGAAATTAACCTCTATTTCCCACAACTTTTTGCATTCTGATCTTAAACATTTTAGTTTTGTTTTCTTTAGATTGGGGCATTTTCATCATTAAATAAATACAATACTACAACTTTAAATGTTGTATAAATAAATTGATGTTAGTCTAAAAGGTAGAATCTAAACACTGTTTAATTCTGAGGGTGAAAGAGTAAAGAGTATGTGTATATAAAACAGTGATGTAGCAAATGGGTTGTACTGTCTGTATAAATGTGTGTGTGTGTGTGTGTGTGTGTGTGTGTGTGTGTGTGTGTGTGTGTGTGTGTGTGTGTGTGGTCTATATGTAGCTGTATAGACTACTGTGGTATCTACAGGCAGCAGGTTTGTCACTACTTCGCATTACTTCAGCAATAGCTCTTTATTAATCACCAAACAAAAATAGACTGACCGTATGACATCACAGCCTGACACAGATTCTGAAATGGAAGTCTTTTTTTCTCATGCAAAATAAGCGAGAGAGAGAGAGAGAGAGAGAGAGAGAGAGAGAGAGAAGGAGCACACAAGAGTGTGAGAAAAAGTGAGTGAGCAAGAGAGTGAGAGGAAATAGGGCTGAGAGGGAGAGAGAACAAGAAAGATAGTGACAGCAAGAGAAAGTAAGAGCTAGTGTAAGAAAAAGTGTTGGAGTGAGAGAGTGAAAAAAAGAGGTGTGTGTGTGTGTGTGTGTGTGTGTGTGTGTGTGTGTGTGTGTGTGTGTGTGTGTGTGTGTGTGTGTATTTGTGAGAGAGAGAGAGAGAGAGAGAGAGAGATTGTGAATTGCTTCTGTGAAACGACAGCCCACATACATGGAGAATTCACAACCGGGCAACTTGCGCTGACTAATTTAGACATCCATCCATGGGTTGCTTAGCAACACTCAGGGGGTTCATTTGCTATCCAGCTGTTGGAGGAGGAGAGGGGGTTAAAGTCACACGCAGACCTCTTCCTTCCCATTTGGCTTCATCTGTGTGTCATGCTAGCTTACATTGTTCCTCAGCTGGTTGCATCAGAACACTGAGACTTTAATATGTTGTTGTTGTTGTTGTTGTTGTTGTTGTTGTTGTTGTTGTTGATGTTGAATTTCCAGCAGGACCAAGTTCTCCAGTCTGGGTGGGTTCTCCACTCAGAGCAGTGCAGGCTTTCCTGCCTTTCAGCTCTCAGTGTTTAGTGTTTCTGAAGCATCTGAAGAAGAACTTCACTGAGCAGAAGAAGCACATCACCACTGTCACAAAAAAAACTTGCTTTCTCTGTTTTACCATGTTTTACGATGTAATTTCGACATAATACGAATCTGCTGGTTGTTCTTTACATTGCATCAGAATTTCATGATGAATGGGCCAATAGAAACACTCCAAACCCACTTTGAATAAAACCATTTTACACTGACTTCCGTTGAAAGATAAGAAGGGGGTTTACTTTCTCCAGTAAAGTTTGGAGATACAAGGTTTTTGTATGACAAATCAAAGGAGAGAAAGAACAGGAATTCAGGGAGAAAGGAGAATATGAAATGAGAAATAGAGGTAGAGACAGAAATGGAGAAAAAGAGAGAGTTTTGGGGAGAGAGGGAAATATAGGAGGGAGAGGGAGAAAAAGAGTAAGACAGACGGAGAGAAATGAAGAGGATGGTATCAGTGAGAAATGGTGGGGAAAAGAGATAAAAGAAGAGAGAGAGTGAGAAAAAAGGAGAAGAGACACATAGAGAGATAGAAAGAGAAAGAGATAAAGGGAGAGATATAAAAAAGAAAAAATGTGTTAAGAATGAAAGAGGAGCAAGGGAATACGTAAGAACAAGTGAGAATGTACGAAGATAAAATTAAGAGAAGGTCAGACTCTTTCTTTTTTCTCTCTCACCCCAACTTTCTTTTTTGCTCTCTTAAGAGTGAGAGAAGCTGAGAGACAAAGAGGGAGAGAAGAATAAAAGAGTGAAAGAGGAACGAGAAACAAATGGAGAGAAAGAATTACTTACTAGGAGGAAGAGAAATTGGGAGAGCGAAAGAGAGAGAGGAAGTGACAGGGAGAGAGAGAGTGAAGAAGTGAGATGGTGAAGAGAGGAGAGAGAGAGAGAGGGAGAGAGTGAGCACAAGGGGGAAGGGGAGGAACCGAGGAATGTGGAGTAAACGTGCGAAGCTCTCGGCTCCTCTCTCTCACAGAGAGTCACAGAAGGCATGATGGGGGAGGGCTGAGCGCTCTCTCTTGCCTCCATCCCTCTCCCTCCGTCCCTCCATCCTTCTCTTCTTCCTCCTTTTCTGTGCTCCTGTGCGCTGACTCCCTTGCTCCGGAGGTGCCGAGCAGCACAAGAGTGGCCGAGATGAAGTCCATACTGAGTGCGCTCAAGAAAGAAGGTGAGAGGAAGCACCTGCTTTGGGGTCCAGTGTGAGTTTCTAAGTTTGGCAGGTGGGCTTCATGCCTGTGCATGTGGTGGTGGGAGAGGTGAGAGGTGGTCTTCACTCTGTTGATGATTTAGATCCATTTTTTGGAAGTTTAACTAAGCTTTGAGAGGCAGGGCAAGAATTTGTCGGCAGTTGAGATGATAGAAGTGTCACTTGTCACTTCTATCGGAGTGCTGTCTCCGTTATGAAGCAGATACATTTCACAGTGTGATGAACTCTGGATCAGCTGCGCTTAAACTTCAAGCGGTTTCATCCGAATCCACTATATATCCACCAACCATAACGTTGTAACATCCTCTTCTCTCTACACTCACTGTAGCACTGTATCTGTTTCTTTGCGTACTTTGTTAGCCTCATTTCACCCTGATTTTCTGTGGTCAGGACCCCACAGGACCACCACAGAGCAGGTATGACGTGGGTGTTCGGTCATTCTCTGCATTGCAGTGACTCTGACATTGTGGCGGTGTGTTTGAGTGTGTTGCACTAGTACAAGTGCATCAGACACGGCAGTGCTGTTGGAGTGTTTCAACACTGTCTTCACTCAGTGTCCACTCTATTAGACACGCCCACCTAGTTGGTCCACAAGCTCATCTGTTTCTGCACTGTTTGTGTTGGTCCTCTAGTCTGGACTCAGGATGCTCTCAGCTGGATAATTCTGGTTGGTGGACTCTGGATGGTGCTCCATCATCTACTTCTGGAATGAGTTAAGGAGTTGGACCTGAGGTGCCTGATGGTCATCATCCAGGCAATATGTACCTGCTGATTAAGCTGGTTGACCAGCTTTGCTCTTTTCCAGCATAGAATAACATCCAGCTCCAATGCCAAAGCTAAGCTCATCAGCCATCTTAACCAGCTTACTAAACTATTCATACTGGTTGGCATACTGGTTTGATAAAGCTGGTCATACTGATGGGACAGGTTGGTAACGCTAACCGTGGTTTTCAATCAGCTTGCTCATGCTGGTCATGATGGTTGAGTAAATTGGGTAAGCCATCAAACCATCAAGCTTAAATAAATCATAAACACCATGCTGGTCAAGAGCAAAGCTGGATGACAAGCCTAACTAGCTTGACCACGGGTCGATCCCTTCCATCAGGCTTGCTGTTTGGTAAAGCATGTTTACACCAGTTTACATACAATTAGGACATTAATGGGAAAATGTAGATGTAACACCAGAAAACTGAGGAAGGTTTTAGATCAGTTTTAAATGCATACTAATGTGACTGATCGCTAATGGTGTTGAAGCATTTCCATGAAAATGTCTATTTTTTAAATTTGTTATTTTGTCAGAAAACAGTAGTGATTATGAAAATGAATGTCATTATTCTGTTTAACTCAGACATGCACAGCGTAATTCTGGAAATCTGGATGTTCAGTAATAATAACTCACTCTGCATGTTTGTCATATATGGACAAAACCTACAATTTATATGCTCACTCTATAAAAGAGTGACATGATGTGACGTGGGTGCTCACACTGCAGCATATTCTCTACAAACTCGCTCCCTATTCGGCTGAAGTTGGTGCTTTGTATATCAAAAATGTTGAGAACACACATACACTGTCTAGGCTGTAGTTGAGGCAGGCTGATTTTCCCGCACGCTATGTCGGAGAACGCTGTTCTGAAGTGCAGCCTACATTTGGAGTGCTTTGCAAGAAGCGACTGATGTGTCCTTTATGGTCCGCAGTAACCCACAGTTTAAAAAAAACACTGAAAAAAAGGGGAAAAACAACAGAAAAAGGAAAATGGTGGGAAATGCAGCCTCAGGAGCTATGAACTGAGTCCTTTTTAATGGTTATTTTTGCACTTGCTTAAATTCAAGAATTGAATTTGAGTACCCTCGCAAGTTTTGCTCTGCAAAAACCAGATGTGGGACCTTTCAGGTCACGTCAAGCAGCCTAGCTCCAGATTGATCCATTTGTGGGGTGGATCAGTTACTAAGCAGTCTTCATAGGACAGTCCTACCAAGGACCCATCCTATGAATGCCATGCTGTGTTTTGAAATTCCATGAAAAAGGAGAAGTTGGACATGGACCCACAGGTGACTGGGTACAGGTGGACAAAACAGTTGTCCATTTTGCAGAGACCTGTCTGTGTGCATGTGTAGGGGTCTCCAGTCCATTTTCATCTCGTTATGTGTATTCTGTGTCTGTAACCAAAGGAATGCAAAATCGACTTATGAGACTAGTCTCGTAACCAAATTTACCTGCAAACAAAATAGTCAAAAATCCATCTGGTCATTTGATTGCTCTCTTGGAGCTTATTTTGGCAGTTCATCAAGCATCACATCCCCTTTCACACTGCACATCAAACATCAGCTGATTGAGCGAAAAGCCAGCTGATTGGACCGCTCATGAGATTCAATCAGTTACAACCAAACCAGGTGTAAAAATGGATGAAAAGTACACTGTGTATGCCTGTCTTTATTGTTTTTCTGAAAACAACAATGACAAAAAAACAATAATAACAGCTTAATAATGAGCGTTCGCCCTCATTTGTGAAAACTCCAACATCCAACAAGAATGCAAACCTTGTACATCTTTAAAACAGCAACAGTACCATGGTATTTCATAGTAAACACTAATTCTACATGCTGAACTGTTGTACTGTTGGCATTTAGAACATGAACACCTTGGGATGGTTACTATGAGACCTGTGGAAAGAGGACGGTCTGCCCTAATGGACTGGATAGATTCATGTGTATTGAATTGATAGGCTCTTATTGATTGATATATGCAGTTGTATATGTTGCAGGAAACAAGGCAAAAACAAATATTACATCATGGCAAGTTAAAGGATTGGCATTTTGTTTGGGTGTGGTTTCAAAGCTCCATCAAATACCTTGACTCCATCACTGCCCATTCATTAGGAAAACGAGGTCATGCCCCGCAGGATTCTACCTCATCGTTATGAACGTCATTAGCCGCAACTCTGCTGTGATGAGGCCCACTGAGGTGCTATTACATCAGCCTGTTAATCTTAACACAGAGCCTGTGCTTGATGGCATTCTTTGTCTCCGCCTATAAGGAGTTCTTCTGTTTCGGTCGTATTTATAGCCTCTCGCCTTGGTGTGACTGTGGAACTGAGCAGGATGTGCGCTGAGGCTGCACATGGCCTAATGTTCTGCAGATGCGCTTCAACTTTGTCCGCACCCCCACACCTTCACAGATAGAGACATAAATATAGCTGTTAATCATGCATCCAGAGTGAGTGCTAAACACGAGGGATTTCTTGGACAGAGAGAGAGAGAGACAGAGCACCTTAGCTGGACTTCAAATGAGCGAACTCTACTTCTGAGACAAAGAGTTTGGTTGGATTTGGTGAACTAGAGTGGTATGGGCAAGCTTTGTGGGAGTTTACCTGAGGAGATGGACAGTCTGGTGGACTTGATGACTTTCTGGGATGATTCAGCAAGTCAAAGTCTGTAGTTTGTTCACTGGTACAAAGTGAACCTACCTTTAGAGTTCTCAGAAAATTAGATAAAAGTAGATAAGGAGAACCAAATCTAGCAAATGGGACTCAAATATTACACTTGGCGAAAGTATACAAAGCTTTGCGTCCAGTATAGTGTGACCCACTTGCAGCTGAACATTTTAACAAGCTGTTGATTAGTCCTGCGTATTGGCTTGGAGGAATTGTAGCCCATTCCTCCATACTAGCAGCTTCAGCTCTGTTATTTTGGTTGATTTGTCCCTATGAACTGTTTGCTTCAGGTCCTTCCACAAATTAGGGCCATGACTTTGACTCTGCCATTTCAAAACATTATACTTCTTGAACCATTTATTGGTAGAATGTTTTTGTAAGAGTTGTTGTCTTGCTGCATGATCCACAATCTCCAGGTCCGGAGATCAGAAAGATCTATTTTGATCCACTTGTTAAATTAAGGGCAGCCATGGCCTGGTGGTTTGGGAACCAGCCGTAGGACTGGAAGGTTACCAGTTCAATTCTCTGAACATGCTCCTAACTTCTCCCTGGGCATTGTAGATAGGGCTGCCCAACGTTCTGGGCACTTGTGCCCCCTAGTGTGTGTGTGTTCACTTGTGTGAATGTGTGTGTTTCACTGTGGATAGGTAAAATGTGGAGGACAAATTTCCCTTTGTACAAGCACAGTGGGTATATATGCATGTTTACATTTACATAAAACTTTGCTCCAATAGCCTTCTGGCTTGTCCATGTGATTTTCAGAAAACTGCAGACAGACATCTGCAGATTTCTTCTTGCATCCCTGCCAAGCACACCATTGCACATGGACTTTGATCACGGTCATGCTTTGCGGTTGGCATGATCTTGGTTAGTTGACCACTCCTGGCAAGGGTAACAGTCGTCTTGAATTCCATTCATTTGCACACACTCTGCCTGACTGTGGATTGTTGGTGCTCAAACCCTTTAGAGATGCTTTTGTAACCTTTTCCAGTCTGATGATGAGTCTGAGAAATCTCTATCGTTCATGCCATGATACACTTCCAAGACAGATACCTTGATAGGTCCCTGTTCTTTCCCATTGATTGAACACTGGGCTATAATTTCACCTTCAAATCATCTGCTGATCCTAAAGGTTCACATACTTTTCACTCACAGAGATATCATTTTGGATCATTTTCCTCCATAAATCAATATTATTCTAAATACATGTAAGATTTTAGTTTGTTTGATTTGCTTCTCAGTTGGTGGCCAGTGAGTGGAAGCCCACGATAGATGTGTCAGTGAGTGAAAGCAGAAGATATACTAAAGCAGACAACAGCAGTAACATACTTAATCCATCCATCCATCCATCCATCCATCCATCCATCCATCCATCCCTTTTCTATACCTCTTATTCCTGAATAGGTTTGGGGGGGAGCCGGTGCCCAGCCGGCAACTCTGAGCACAAGGGCAGGAAACAACCCTAGACAGGGCGCTACTCCATCGTAGGTCTCACACACACACACACACACACACACACATATACACACACACACACACACACACACACACACACACTCAGGGCCACTTTAGAGTCACCAATTCACCTACCACACATGTCTTTGGACCTGGAGGAAACCCACGTGAACACGGGGAGAACATGCAAACTCCACAAAGAAATTTCCCAGGTCGAACCCAGGTCCTTCTTGGTGTGAGGCAACAGCGCTGTCCACTGCGCCACCGTGCCACCCTAACATACCTAATATTACAGTGAAAGATGTGATTTTCTTGTGCAGGGTTGCCAGTCAGGTTTCTAACTCATCTGTAGCAGTATTTTGAGTCTGGAACTCGTAGATACTGAGTTACCCTGGGTTCTAATATAATGTATCGTCTTTGGCGTTTTCTTGAAAATTGTCCAAGTTGATACAGTACAGCATGTGTGTTAGTTTTTGTTGTTTCACTGATGCTGATTGAACCACATAGCCTTAGAACTTGCCTGGAGCCAGACCGAGGCATATTTTCAAACTTGTGTGAAAGTTGTGTCTAGGGAGGAGAAACAAGGCTGGATTATTGAATGTCATGGTGAACCAATCACAGGTTTCCTCATGTAACCTACGGCATCTACAACACAGACAGACCTAAAAGTGACAGGTTTCCTGACCAGTTAGAAGCCTGGCTGACATTTACCTCCCTCTATTGCTTCTTCAGGCAGTGCTGTGCAACAGCTTCTAAATCTTGAACGGTTGTGGCAGTAAATTTGCGCGGCATCTGTCCTTCAGTCATGAAATCCAGTCACAATCAGTCACTCATTCTAATGATCTCCAATTAAAGCCTGGACCTGATCTGTGGAGCAGACCCACAACTTTGAGACACAGCTAGATGGGGTAACTTTGAAAGCACATGGTAGAGGTGGCCAGGGAGTGGAAGTGCAAGGAAGGTGTTTCCATTATAGTGGCCAATGAGTGGAAACACAAGGTAGGTGTTTGTAATGGTGGATTGTCCCTGACTTTTGTACAGTGCCTTGCTTTGCTCCATCCATCCATCCATCCATTCATCCATCCATCCATCCATCCATCCATCCATCCATCCATCCATCCATCCATCCATCCATCCATCCATCCCTCCATCCATAGACATATGGTGCATGAAAGTAATCTCACACTGCCTAGTATGTGCATCGGCATCACAACTCACAGCTCAAAGTACTATCAGAGGCTCCTCATCATTGATTCATGTGCTTTTAATCTGGTGCGCCTATGAGGTCATAAGGTTTTCATAATGAAGATGTCCCTGATGCATATGGAATATCAAACATCTCTCCTTGAATAGGAATATGAATATGAATATATGAAAATTTGAAAGTGAATATTGCTTGAAGCCTAATATATTATTGGGCCTAATCTGGCTATAATCAGGTCTTCCAGGACTGATATTAATACCAGGTATGAACAGGACTATATTATATACTTCCAGAAACCACATTAGCAAGTCAGCGTTGGATTAATTAACAGTGTGATGCATTTTGGGTGTTTAGTTTGAGTATGAGATGAGAGTTTTCACACTGCTAACCAGTGGTCACCAGACTTCTGAACACCTCAAATATCTCTCTCTCTAACTCTCTGTCTCCATCTTTTTCTCTCTCTCTCTCTCGTTCTCTGTCCTCCAGTGCCTTTCCGGGAGGCTCCAGCGGTGTGTTCAGGCAGGGGCCGGCCGCAGCAGCCACAGACTGGCAGGAGTACTCTGGCCGCTCCACGGGTGCTCCTGCGCTCCAACAGCGACAACAACCTTAACGTGAACAAGTTACCTGCGCCACGCTCGCCCGCACGCTCACCATCGCCCCTGCGCAGCCTGTCGCCCCGCAGGCCCCAGCAGATGCAGAACAGCCCAAATGGCACGGTGAAGACCATGGGCCGGGGGAGCCGCCCCCCGCGCAGCCGATCGCCCTCTCTGGGCCGGCTGGGGGAGGGCGATGGCCGGAGACATCCCCCCCAGCGCCACAGCAGGTCAGTGACCCCAAGTCAGTTGTGCTCCTTGCTCAAGATTGACTAGTAAATAGGTGGCGAGGTGGCGAATTCACAACTTTAAGGTGGACCCATTTCTGAGACAGGGTGAAACAAGCTGTACAGCAGTGCTGACTCCATGAAACCATGATTTGGAATATATACTTCTACACTTTATGTCCAAATGTTTTTGGACACCCTTTCTAAGGAATGCATTCAGCTGATTTAATGTGCACCCATTACTTACGCAAGATGTGCAAATGCACACATTTAGCCTGTCTACCTGTAGAGGAGTACTGCCAATAGAATAGGATTCTCTGGAGCAGATAACCCTGCTGACACCATCCCTAATGCTGGGTTTGAGCTAGAGGGGTATAAAGCCCCCCATCGTTGAGCTATGGAGCAGTGGAACTGTGTTTTCTGGTATGATGGTACTCAATCCAATAATTTTGGGATGAGTTGAGGATTTGGTGGGATGGTGATAATCCAACATCCAGACCTCACTGATGCTCTTGGTGCTGAAGGAAATCAGTTGCTCAAAGCAATTCTCTAAACTCTAGTTTAAAGCCTTCCCTGAACATTAGAGACAGTTGCTCCAACAGCAGCAGGATGAACTTTTTTCAAGAAATAATGAATGAAAAGATGTTTCAGATGTTTTCAGGTCCATATGGTGTTTCTTTATCTTGTTTATGTTAAATTCTTTCTTTTGTTTGCTCACTCACACAGCGTCCTTGTTCTCTTTGCAGAAGCACATGACTTAGCCATGTGTCATTAAAATGGTAGTACACAGTGGTGCAGAGTGCAAACGACCTGCTGCAGTCTAACAGTTTGTATTGCACAGTGTGTGGTCCTCCACTATATCAAAATATCCAAATATCCAACCGGGGCCACACCGTGGTCAGAAGTGAACCACTGATGAAGGACTTACTATCCACAATCCATGCATCACCAACTGAACCTGCCAAAGTAAGACTGAGGCTTTGACAGTAAGACTGAGGCTTACAGATTGAAACTATGGTCTGAGCCTTTTAGAGCAGTTCAGATGCTATTCAGAGGAATAGCTCTCAGATTGAGGCCTTCAAAATAAGAATGAGGCCTTCAGAGTGAGATTAAGCATGAGTATGAATGAGCCTTTTAGAGTGAGACTGAACATTTTAGAGTGAGACTGAATCTTCAGAACCTAGCTTTAAGAGTGGGACTGAGGCGTTGCGAGTGAAAATAGAGGGAGATAAGGGAGATACTCTCGTGTTTGCATATGCATCTATCTATCTATCTATCTATCTATCTATCTATCTATCTATCTATCTAATTATCGTGTTGAAGGCAGCTTTGTTTTGTGGCTCTGTTCTGAAATTTCCCAGATTCTAAATGTCATGCTAGAACAGTGATCTGTGGTTGATTAGTCAAATGCATAGGAGTGATGTACCTTGGGGAGGACTGGGCCTCTGGGGAAAAGTCCTCAGAACATTTTGAAATGCCCCATTTTGTCTCCACCACTTTCTGAAAGTGTTGTCTCTCATATAATAGCTTACAGCACAACTCTGAACCAAAACCTTTTTTACAGAAGACACTAAAACCTTGTGCAGTTGCGTTATCGGACATTCCTCGCCATTCATTGATGCCTGAAAAATAAGTTTGTATTGCACAGCAGTCACAATATCCAGCCAAGGCAACTCTGTGGTCAGAAATGAACCACTGATGAAGAACTAACACGAACCATGCGCCAACAACTGAACCTGTGAGACTGAGGCTTCCAGAGTGAGAGCGAGGCTTGTGTTGTCTCTAATATAATAGCTTGCAGCACCAGTCTGACCAAATGCATTTTATGGGAGACCCTGTGAAAATGTGTTTTCATCCATTCTTCACCATTCATTGCACACGTTAATGAAAACAGCAACAGATTTTAAATTGTAAACCTATTTTTGATCAGTCACAGAAGATTTTTCAGTGGTCTAATGACCCTTTCCTGGCCATTAAGGTGGTATATGTGGCCATGTTGGACTTTTAGGCAGAAGACTCATCATGTTTATTATTGTTTATTACTTCATTAAATAGTTGATTCCCTATTATATAGGGAATATTGCTTCTTTTAACTGGGTGCTGTAACACAGAACACTGCAAGCATTTTATGACACTGAGGTCTGCTGCACCTCTGTAGGGTATTAGCTCTGTTTCAAATGCAGATAGATTCACACAAGCCAGCCAGGTTTGCGTGCAGAAATATAGAATATACAGTATATACCCCTGGGCACTGAAAGAGTGACATAGATTTGGGCATTTGCCCATTAAATGGATTAACAGTGGAGGTTGGCTCCTGTTTGAGTGAGCACAGCACCTGATCCACTCACAGTGGGCTGCTTTGCACCTCATTGAGTTGAGTTGGCCACAGCCAATACTGAAATACTAAATGAAGTTGCCATGTGCCCAGGGCTCCAACATTGAGTATGTGGTAAGAGGAAGTCGGGTACGTAGATAAGAGAACTGACCTCTCCGTGTTCCACTCTCAAATGTGTTCATGTGTGGACACTGTTGTGAGATTGGACAAACGTGTTGAATTATTAAAATGGAAATTTACAGTGCATTATTAATTAAACAGTGATTTTAGTTATTTTCTATATGTATAAAAATGTCATTTATAGTGTTAACAGGATGGATCCTGCAATTGCCTTTGGGTTCAATAAAGTCTTATTGTACCATACCACATCTTAATGCATCATAATCTGTTGTATTACATCATTTCTTGTCTTACGTTTAGCTTATTAGTACTGACAATCCAGCTGCTGCAGCATTGCAGTTCTGTATATGTGCACACACATAACCATCCCTACATCTGGATACTGAGCTGCAGTGCAAACATACAGACTGATAGGCTGTCTGTTGCATTTGCCATGACATAAACGTTGTGCCATGAGAGACATAAGGGAACACATCAGGCATATTACGGATGTCCAGTGAAAACCATGTATCTCCTTGTTTGTCCATTTTTCTTTTTCTTCGTGGTTTTAACCCCGTAACTGTTCTGTACACCACATACACAATTCTGGATCAGCTGACCAATAGAAATGCTCTTATCTTACATTAAATTTTACTTTTACTAAGTGAATTTTTGCCTTCTCTTTTAAAATTGCCCTTTTGGTAGAGGTAAAGGTGAAGGTAAACATTGATCCACAGGAAAATTTGTCCTGTGCATTTTACCCATCCACACATAGTGATAATACATGGAGATACATGTTTTTCTTTGGAAAACTACAATATATTAACCCCCCCCCCCCCAGCTTTGAGTTGTGGAGCAGTGCACCTGTCTTCTCTGGATACTTTTGGGATGTAATATCCATGCATTATCAATATCATTATGTCACGTACGGCTGGTCTGTGTTGTGTTTACTGTTCCATGTGCTTTTGAGCACATGTCATGTCTCCTCCAATTCCCAGCTGTGTTCTATCTGTAACCCTGCCCCATCGTTATCATGTTCCAGCCGTGTCTCGTTATCGTGTGTGTATATAACTCCCTTGTCTCAGTTAGTCAAGTTGTTCTTCTTGTTTGTATGTTGACTATGTGGTTACTCGTGCCGTGTTTTCGTGTCTGCTACCAATCGTGAGTTATTGTTCAATAAATACAACCCTGCAAGTACTTCCGCCTCCTACCTCTGTGTCCGGAGACATTACACATTACCCAAGCAATCAGTCCTATTAAAGTCCTATTAAACTGCCAGCATTCTTTATGACTTCCTAATTTGTTGCCATCAGTAAATCATTTTTTTTTTGATCAGGCAGGCTAGCTGTGTGGTCTGTGCTTTACCCCCATTATTAGTGCCTCACACCCAAGACCGAGTATCAAAGTAAAGGTATGCATATTGATTTCAGAATCAGAATATGTTGAAAAACACTCCAGCTCTGCATCTTAGAGTTGCCGTGTTCATGAGAGAGAGGTGGAAGAGACAGTGAGTGTGTATTGGAGCATGTGTGAGAGCAAATGCCTGATTGACAGCATGCGCTTGTGAGGGAGATGTGTATGTGTGTTTGGACGTGTGTCTGGGGGTGTGTGAATCTTGTCACTCAACGGGGATTCTGACGACGAGCGAGTGTGGCCTACTGTAAGTGGGCCATGCCAATTACTCACTGCCACTACAAAAAAACCCATCTAATTAGATGTCATTTTAAAAGGGAAGAATTAACTCCTCTGGTATTTGACCCTATTCTCCTGCAGCTCCATCTGCAGCCTCCACCCAAACTCACTGTGCTCTGCTTTCAGCTGATCTGAGGCTGATTTCTCATCCTCTCACCTCCATTACAAAAGAACAGACCTACACACTTCCAGCCAGTTTACATTCCATTTACATTTGCATGCATTACGAATGTTACTGATAATGAGAAACTATAGCTCCGCCTCAGTGTATATCACAATATTTAGAGTGTTATTATTGTAGATCCACCTCTGTGTATATGACACTTACATTTAATGTCTTATTTGTTTTCATCCTAAATGTATTAATAACCTTTGGAATGTAGGTGGTTTGACAAAACTGTGCACTGCAGTTTCTTGTGACATTGAATGGTTGTAAAGCTTGTCCAACCTGGCAACAGCTGCTCTGAAAGCATTTGTGGGTGGAGCATATAGACCTAAATTCTCCTATCTGGTCTCAGATTATATTAAAATGTGTGATTTATCATCTTGTTGTGTTAAGTCTGGCAACCAGGGAAAGCTGTGAATATGTTTTTGGCCCCCATTGCTGTGTGCGCTGCTCGAATGGGCTCTATCCCTAGTTACAGCACTGGTTGCTATGGCCATGACCGTATGGTGTGTGTGCGTGTGTGTGTGTGTGTGTGCTCTGTGGTGTATTAGATAATATGCTCGCTCCTCAGAGTCTCTGAGGGAATCTGAAGCAGCTGCAGTCAGTTCTGATGTCATGGGGTAATTGCAGGTTGGTGCTTGGCTGTGATGGCTGAGGACTAACTCTCGTCATGCTGGTGAAGAACAGAAAGAACACGCTTCTCTGCTACTCTGTACTGTTCCCTGCTTAGTCTTTGCAGTTCTGTACTCATCCTTTAATAAACCACCTCTCCTAGTGATGTGATTATTGGTGTCAGGCAGAATGGTTTTGAGTACACCAATCACCACATTCACTCTCCTTTTTATCAGCTCCACTGACCTACAGCGGCACTTTGTAGTTTTATAATTACAGACTGTAGTCCATCTGTTTCTTTGCATACATTGTTAGCCTCCTTTCAACCTGATCTTCAATGGCTGGGACACCACAGTACCACCACAGAGCAGCGATTGTGTGGATGATGGGTCATTCACATAATGCTGCTGGATTGTTTAAGCCCTTCAGTATTACTGCTGGACTGAGAACAGTTGACCAACCAGAAATACACAGCCAACAGCATTTTGTGGGCACCGTCTTGTGACCACTGATGAAGGACTAAAGGAGGACCAACACAAACTGTGCAGAAACAAATGAGCTTCTATCTCTGATTTTGCATCTACAATGTGGACCAACTACAGGGGATGGACAATGAAACTGAAACACCTGTCATTTTCGTGTGGGAGGTTTCATGGCTATATTGGAGCAGCCTGGTGGCCAATCTTCATTAATTGCACATTGCACCAGTAAGAGCAGAGTGTGAAGGTTGAATTAGCAGGTAAGAGCACAGTTTTGCTCAAAATATTGCAATGCACACAACATTATGGGGGACATACCAGAGTTCAAAAGAGGACAAATTGTTGGTGCACGTCTTGCTGGCGCATCTGTGACCAAGACAGCAAGTCTTTGTGATGTATCAAGAGCCACGGTATCCAGGGTAATGTCAGCACCACCAAGAAGGACCAACCACATCCAACAGGATTAACTGTGGACGCAAGAGGAAGCTGTCTGAAAGGGATGTTCGGGCGTTAACCCGGTTTGTATCCAAAAAATGTCATTCCCAAGATGAATTGCAGAAACAAGTAGGTGATCATAATTGTGTGGCTGATCTGTGTATTTTTAGAACTGCACATCTTCTTTTCAGCTCATCAGCTTCTAGAGTTTGCTCAGAATATGTAATGAAGAATAACAGTGAGCTGCAATCCTGCAGATAGGAAAAGCCTGTTAATGAGAGAGGTCAATATGGAATGGACAGACTGGCTGGCGCTCACAGTAATGTTACAGTAACTCAGATGCTCATTTTGTACAATTGTGGTGAGCAGAAAGAAATCACAGAACGCCTTGTCAGGTCCCACTTTTGTCTCGCAAGAAAAGAAAGCTGGGGCTGCTGAAGAGTTGGAGTCTGGAAAGTGTAGCCTGGTCTGATTGCTGAGGTGCTCAGTCGTTTGGCACCAACACCATGAACCAGGATCCCAACCTGCCTTGTGTCAGCAGTCCAGTCTGGTGGATGTGGTGTAACGGTGTTGGGATTCAGTGTCACTGTTCTGTTTACTGTTCTGTTCTCATTGACACTATGACACAATCACTAAAACACAAATACCCATATTATTTATCATCCAAACCCACAAGTAAACCTATGATTAGTTCAGTCTAAAATGTAACATTTATAAAAGTAAAATAGTGATACAAAAGTGATAATTTTGATAAATCACTATTTTTCCACAACACATTGCATGTATCCCTCCTATCACCACCATTGTGAACATTAAATTCCTCTTTTACTGCATTCGTGATTATGGATTAGGTACCAAAATTCACCCTATTTCTCAATCCAGCCTGTGTTTTCTGAATGACAAAAAAACCATGTGCTGGCTTTGATTTGTGATTGCTGAGCTCGACTCTTTGGGATATTTATTTGCTTTGCAGTGGCAGGTTATAAATAAACAAGTGGGTGAGACTATTCATATACTGCCTTAACCATCATCTAATACTTAGTGGACCTGCTTCTATACACCCTGTTTTACATAAATACCTCAGCCCACATTGACTGTTTTCTCAGGAAATAAGCCACAGATCACCGCTTATGTAATTATCATTGGTTGGAGCTGGATGAGAAGATCTGTGGCTGGTTTGACAGCTGTTGTAAGTGCACTGGCAGTCAGTTCTGTTCGCTACAGGGGCATTAAAGTCCCATCTGACCTACTGGAAATAAGTGTCACTATCAGTCATAGTCGCAGTGCTATATAGCTGGAGCTCTTGGAGGCCATGTTATGAACTGCTAAAACGTTTGTCCGATTCTGTATATTTACTAGCTAAACATTTTCTGTGTGTGAAATGTGGATGGTGTCTTGCGTATTGGGCTGTTGGATCATTTTCATGCCTTGCGTGCATTTGTTTTTCTCCGAGGAGCATATTGATTCAGAGCCAAATGAAATGCTTCAGACCCAAAATGTTTGTTTTACCAAGAACAGAGGGAATAAATGCAAGAACGGTGAATGAGAGGGACAGGAGAAACTAGGTGAGAAGGAAAATCCAGAAGCAGAGGAGCAGAAGAAAGGGGAATGAAGCCATTTCTTTTGTTATCAGATATATCTGTGGCCCAAACACTGAGAACTGAATACTTTTCATTTATGTTCTCCAGTTTCAATCATTTAACACCTGTGATTCTTTAAACCAAGCATTTTTAAAAATGGGCTATTATGAAAATTACATTTTGTTCTCAAAATTTTCCTTTATGTGAGCTAAAAGAAACGTGATATGACATATGTCACAACAACATTAACACACTCATCAAATCAACTACAGTCGTAATGTCATGCACAGTGACAACACACTGGGAACAGTAGAACACAGTGTGATTTGTCTCAGTGTTCCACCAAATGAATCTAATTTTATATAATTTTCATAATTATATTTTTTGCTTTAACACGCCCCATTAGTTGAATTGTGTGTTGGGAACAAGAAAAGGTCTAACATATGCAGGGTAGGGGTGCCTCCAGGACCAGGGTTGAACAATACAATTAAACATTTTAAATGTTATTATGTTATTATGTATACATTTAAATGTACCTGCAATATATTATATTGTACTGAATGTCTTTGAAACGAACCTGACAGCTTGTGGCTCCTATATTGTCTTGGGTCTAAAACATCAGTTAAATGGAAGCATTCATAATTAATATTCATCCCCTCCTAGCTTTTGCTCTATTAAAAATGTATCGAGATTCCACCAAACCTAATTGTAGTCCATTAGTAAAGGAATGTGTGGTAGCATAAGGTTGATTCTTTTTTTCTTCTCCAACTCATGGTTCACCAGTTTATAGCTAGAAAGAAAAAAAGAAAAGAAAAAAAAAACTCAACTTTTTTATGTAAAATTGGTTTTGACACAAAGACTTGCTGTCTTGGTCACAGATGCGCCAGCAAGACGTGCACCAACAATTTGTCCTCTTTTGAACTCTGGTATGTCACCCATAATGTTGTGTTCATTGCAATATTTGGAGGAAAACTGTGCTCTTACCTGCTAATTGAACCTTCACACTCTGCTCTTACTGGTGCAATGTACAATTAATGAAGATTGGCCACCAGGCTGCTCCAATTTAGCCATGAATCCTCCCACACGAAAATGACAGGTGTTTCAGTTTCAGTGTCCAACCCCTGTAGCTCACAAACACAAGCAATAAAGATTGATTGTTAACATCTGCCAACATTACAATATTATTAGTCTAGTTACAAAATAGATTTCTTTAATTCAGTCTTAAAGCTGTTTCTGTAAGTCAGGCAATTCATCTACTTATGCTATCTGATGTAGTCTGGGTCATACTTGTGGTGATCTTGTATTATTTGTTTATTTCTGTTATTGTTTTTATTATGTTTTAGTTTGAGCGTGACTGATCTACCAGGTTTACTTATACTAAATCATTTTCTTGTCTTGGACTTTTATGAGGATGGGTCTCCATACCACGAGAGAGTGGTTCACGGCCCACCAGTGGTCTCCAGCCCACTGGTTGAGAAACCCTGTTTTAGGGGAACATTTCCAGTGTCAAGCAAAAGACTTGACAACAAAAAATTCTCATTCACAACTTGTTGTCACCTCAGTCATAGTGGAGGCTGTTAGTTTTGTTCTAAGCACTGTGGTAAGACTATGTTGCACCCCCAAAACAGGCACATTAGTAATCCTACTAAGGGGCTACGGATGGCATTGATTCTTTTTATGGTTATCTGAGGATTGTTTAAGTGAAGAGTTTATCTTTTCTCTCTTGCCTGAAAGAAAGCAAGGCCAGCCCTCATCCATAGAGCAAAAAATTGCTTGTTATTGACTTGAAATTTAAATAGCACAGGAACAAAGTACCTATTTTTTGTACGAATTAGGTTAGGTTAAAGCTGTAATCTCTTGAGGAAAATGCTTATGTAGCACAGCAGATTGTGAGCACTGCATGGTGATGTGACACCAAAAAAAAAAAAAAACAATTAAAATTGATTAAATGAAAAAGGACTATATTTCTGTCAGGAATTTAGAACTCACAGAACAACTGTACATGGCAATATTTTAGTTGTATCATAGCCAGTCACAGATTGCACTTACGCACTACGTCAGGCTAAAACTGTGAACCTAAAACCTGAAACGTGCTGTGGCTGTCACTGTCTCTTGCTCATTTGGTGGGAAATGATCAGGTGTTGTTATGTAATGAGACTAATCTGGGCATGCTAGCTTGTGCAGTTAGTAGTGCAGCTGCCTTTGGCTTTGACATTGGACTTCCTCCCAACAGAGGCTTATTAAAGCAGAAGTCACATAGAGGGCAAGTGTAGGAGCTTTGTCCCAATTTCACCTGCTCCTATAGGCTGGACTGGGCCTCAGCAAGGGGTGGGGCTTTTTTTTTTTTTTAATCGTAAGGGGCCAGGGCACATCATAAGAGGAAAAGAGGTCATTTGCATAATTGGCCTGATTCGCCTTTATTGATGATGATTGAGCTGAATAACTTATGGAGTGAAGTATGTGGAGACATTATGAATGAGGTCAGGAAAACACTGCACTGCAGAAAAGGATATCATATCAGATATATATATATATATATATATATATATATATATATATATATATATATATATATATATATTAATAAATAGATAAGTAATGATTTATGAATTAATAATTATTTATTAATAAATAAATAGGTGTTTATTAGTTAATAATTTATTAATTTGCACTCATTTTAGGTCATTTTATCCAAGAGAGTGTATTATCTTATTTTTTGATTGGTCATATTTGCTTGATTTTTATTTGTTATATTTTGAAACATGCCAAATAATGGGTCAGTAGAGGACAATCTATGAATAACATGAATTAAAACAATCTTTTAATATTCTTACAATATCATAATCATAATTATTAGATACATTGGCAATATTTGAGTTGTTTCACTTGCCAGCTTATCATTTAGTGTGTACTTAGTTTCTACAGGAAAATGGGCTCAAGTGCATGTTTCTCATGTCTCATATGCATTGATAGCCAAGAGCCTTACTTCTTTAAGAAAGGGTAGAGAGGACATCATGTTCTGAGAGGCTGCTGTACGTGCTGTGCTTGTCCAGGTTCTGTTTTAGTTTCAGACATTTACAGTTCCAGTGCATATTCAGGTCACATCCCTTCTGTCCTTATTAGCAGCCTTGTTGGCCCTCTTTGTAAATACTTAAAATTCTCAATTTCTGTATATACATGCTGTTTTAATAAAAGACTGAAGTAGTGGCCAGTGTTCTGTGTCCCAAGCTGCTTCAGAATGAGTCAGTGCTGCTCTCGAGAGGTGAATTTTATTTTGCCAGCAAACACTAATTATGTAGTGTGAGCCAAAATTGATTTAGCCAAGGCCTCTTTGGTATCAGATTGACTCCAGGGCATAAATAACTGGAGACTAGATTAAGAGAAAATGGGCAATAAGCAATGTAAGTGTTGGTTTGCATCCAGCAGAGGGAGCTATTTTACAACGAATTCTGCTTGCTTTCTTTTCTCTGCTCATCTCAACCTTGATCAAGTTTTGCGGAGCATTCATTACAACCCTGCTGATGTTTATAATTAGAATAATAAATTGTAATCACTGTTCTAAGTGATATAAAGCAGGTGCATGTATCAAATTATTAGAATATGCTACATCTACTTCACACTTTTATAGGTATCAATTAGTTGGAGCCGTGTTGGCTCATGATGAGAGTGCTGGGCTATTGGTTTGATGTCTGGGTCTGCTAAGCTACCACTGTTTTTTAGCATATTGGACTTTAAAGAAGTGGACAATAAAAGTGCGTATAATGACAATAAACATAAATAAGTTATAGGCTGTTAAGTTAAAGCCCTTTGAAAATAGTAGCAGTTATTAATGCTGTAACTTACAACCATCTCAATTGTAATTATCATACCAACTAACCAGAATGAGGATTACTGTCCCAACAAACTTATCTGTAGCAGGGTTGACTATTATAATGGCTTCTTAACTGGACTTCCCCATCAGAGCAGCGAACAGCTCCAGCTCATTCAGAATACTGTGGCATGTGTTTTAACCTGAACACGAACACAGAGCACAGCCCACCTGACACCCCAATTCATTCAATTAATTCACCTCTTACATTCTTACAATAATAGGTTTTTAACTTAAGCGTCCCACTGAAATATGCTTATATACTGAACTAACTAGCATTTAAACTAATCATCACTAGTCCAATGGATTTGCCTTACTCATTCCATCCTCCTCAGGAGCAAATCAGCTTAAAATGAAACTGTTCTGCCTCACCAGTTCTCTTCAGAAAGAGGTACTGCTGTGCGGTGTGTGCTACGAGGCAGCAGGTGTGTTGTGAGGCAGGGCAGTCTTTATTAGCTGCAGCTGAGACTAGTTACTGCATGTCTTGAAGCTCGGAACTCAGTGTGAAAACAAGACTTATAAAAGTAAAATGGGCATTTTCATGCATTTTCTCAACCCCCAGTAAGAGCTGGTGGATAATGCTGATAATAATATGTGTGGTTAATAATATGTGTAAGCATTTATTTGTTGGGACACCAATAAGTTTTATGTTTTTTTGTCCTTCCCACAGTCCGCGTCCCACCCGGGATGGCTTCTCTGGTTCAGACACTCCAGGGTCCAAACGCAAGCTCTACAGTGCTGTCCCTGGCAGGCACTATGTGGTGGTGAAGTCCTACCAGCCACAGGCAGAGGGTGAAATTGCCCTGTACAAGAATGACAGAGTCAAAGGTACAATCTTTAAACAAATACAGGTGCCAAAAATGAGGAGGAACCATGTTCTGTACTACACTGGAAGTCAAAAAGAATTGCTAAGATTTTTTCTATATGGTTGTACAGTGGGGCAAAGAAGCATTTAGTCAGTCACTGATCATGCAAGTTTTCCTACTTATAAAGATGAGAGAGGTTTGTCATTTTCATGATAGGTACACTTCAACTATGAGAGACAAAATTTCAAAAAATCCAGGAAATCACACTGTAGGATTTTTAAAGAATTTATTTGTAAATTATGGTGGAAAATAAGTATTTGGTCACCCACAAACAAGCAAAACCTGTAACTTCTTCTTGAGGAAGCTCTTCTTGTCCTCCACTCGTTGCCTGTAATAATGGCACCCGTTTGACAGAAATCCCAGAACTACAAGGAGGAACCTGATGACCTGCAGAGAGCTGGGACCAAAGTAACAAAGGCTACCATCAGTAACACACTACATCTCAAATACTGCAGTGCCAGGCATGTCCCCCTGCTTAAGACAGTACATGTCCAGACCCATCTGAAGTTTGCCAGAGAGCATATGGATAATCCAGAAGAGGATAGAGAGAATATCATGTGATCAAATTAAACCAAAATAGAACTTTCTGGTAAACACTCAACTTGTGCTTGGAGGAAGAAGAATGCTGAGTTGTATACCAAGCATACCATACATACTGTGAAGCATGGGGGTGGAAACATCATGGTTTGGGGCTGTGTTTTTTCTGCAAACTAATCAGGACAACAAGGGAAGAATGAACGGGGACATGTATCATGAGATCTTAAGACAAAATCTCTTTCCATCCATTGAAGAATGAACATGGTTGGGTCTTCCAGCACAACAATGATCCCAAACACACCACTGAATGAGTGCCTCCGTAAAAAGCATTTCAAGGTCCTGGACTCCAGGCCAGTCTCCAGACCTCAACCCTAGAGAAACTTGGTAGAGGGAGTTGAAAGTCTGTGTTTGCCCAGTGACAGCCCCAAAACATCACTGCTCTACAGGAGATCTGCATGGAGGAATGGGCCAAAATATCAGCTACAATGTGTGCAAACCCAGTGAAGACTTACTGGAAGCGTTTGGCCTCTGTCATCCCCAAAAAGGTTATGTTACAAAGTATTGAGTCAAACTTTTGTTGTTGACTAAATACTTATATTCCACCATAACTTAAAAATAAATTCTTTAAAAATCCAAATAAAAAAATTGATTTCCTGGATCTTTTCTCATTTTGCTTCTCATAGTTGAAGTGTACTCATGATGAAAATTACAGACCTCTCTCATCTTTATAAGTAGGAGAACTTGCACAATCAGTGGCTGACTAAATACTTTTTTCCCCACTGTATATGCATACACTGATGTTGGTCAACTAGGCTGGATGTCTTATAGCATATTACTGGTGATCTTTTCATTTTTGTTGGAGAACCACAGTTATTTGACCTACCAACAAGAGAATGCAGGGCTCAATCACACCACTCATTCAGTTATGAAGTGGATTGAGGAGTGATGTAGTTGAGGTGGTGTCACAGCAGGACAATCAGCAGATTTAAACCCCAATGAGAATTTATTGAACTGTGTCGGAAAACATATGGAAAAGGAAAAACCCAACCACTATAGGAGGGTTGTGGACAGCAGGGAACTGTGTGAATGAGAAGGCATTTCATTGAGATCGTTTAAGCAAATTTGATGCAAATGTAACAAAGTTGTATTTTCAAGACCAGAGAAGCTACACTTTTTTGGGTATTATTTTTTCATTCATTACAAAACCAACAATTCTATTTGACTGCTACTCTAATTAAAGTTTTTTTTTTTTTTTGAGAACTATACGTCTGAGTGAAGAACCAAGTGTATTCCAGAATAGGTGTTGATGTAATTGAGTCTAAGTCACAATCCTGACACATATGCGTGTATGATATTTGCTTTAACAGCCTTCATTTAACTCATGAAAGGCTTCAAAGTGAGCTGAATCAATCATGTGAGCAGCGAAATCCGTAAACAATGCAGGGGTCCCACAGGATCGTGTTTGACAACCAATGATTACTATCTAGACTGAATTGTCACTTTTCCCACAGCAGATGTTTTTAGTTCAGTAAATAAGTGATTGATGTGACAGTTACTTTAAGAAAGCAGATGAGAAATAGGGATGTCGGTGTGTAATCACCTATGGCATCTCTCTGCAGTGCTCAGTATCGGTGAAGGTGGATTCTGGGAGGGCAGTGCTCGAGGGAATGTGGGGTGGTTCCCTGCAGAATGTGTGGAGGAGATCCCCAGCAAACCCAATGAAGACCGACCTTGTAAGTTAGCAAACCCACACACATACATGCACCTTACACAAACCATTTTGAACATTTTTCTTAAATATCTGAACATTTATTATTCTTTGATATGATATGTGCCATATAGCAACACCTGAACACTTACTCATTTATGCAGTTATGTAATCAGCCAATGGTGTGGCAGCTGTGCAATGCATAAAATCACATAGATACAGGCCACCAGCATCAGTTAACCTTCACATCAAGCATCAGAATGGAGAGAAAGTGTGATTTTCAAGATTCTTTCGTCATTGTTTGTGTAAGATGGGCTGGTTTTGCATTTCTAAAACTGTTGCTCTACTGGGATTTTCAGAGCCACAGTCTCGGAGTTACTCAGAATGGTATAATAAGTCCACATAAGCTTCTACTTCCATCAGCAAAGAACAGCCAGCTGAGGCTGATTCATACATATGGTAGGGTCAGAATTTGACACTAACAGTTTGAATGCATGGACCCAATCTGACCTTGTTTCAGCCGTCCAGGCTTGTGGAGGTGGTGTATTGGTGTGGAGCAGCCTCACGATTAGAGCAGCCTTGTGACTGGAAGGTTGCTGGTTTGATTCCTGGAACTGGCAGGACATGAGTGAAGTGCCCTTGAGTAAGACACTTAACTCCCCAGCTGCTCCCCGAACACTGTGGATAGGGCCGCCCACCGCACATGTGCCCAGTGCCCTCTAGTGTGTGAATTCACAAGTGCGTTTCACTGTGCTGATGTGTAACATGTGAGGACAAACTCCCCTGTGTGTGCAGGCCCAGTGGGTCTGTATGCATGTTTTTCTTGGCACACTTTAGGCTGTCAATCATTGCTTGAATGCTGTAGACTGTTTGTGTGTTGTTGCTGACCATCTGCATCCCTTTATGGTTACAACTGGTTTCATTAACATGACAGTGAGATCGGTAGCCTTCAGTGGCCTTCCCAGTCTTCAGATCTGAAAGGAACAGAACATCTTTGATATGATAGAACAAGAGTGACAACATGAATTTGAGGCACCACCAGCATTAGTATAGTTTCCTTAACAAAATGCTCGTCTTCACAGTTATATCATTACACAAAGAAACACATATTCCATTCGGCTTTAACATCACCAGATCCCTCGCTTTCTCTCTCTGCTGTCTTGGTACTTCTTGGATAACCCACACAATATGGAGCCTTCAGGCCATGGCAGGCTGTTCATTCAGTTCATGTTCAGCACAAACTGGGCCACAATGTGTAAACCAACACCTCTCATATAGCACGCTTGACTTGCAACCATGCAATGTGCGATGCATCGTAGAAACCTGGTGTGCACAGCTCTGAGATGTTAACCCGTCTGTGGTGCATTCAATGTGCTTGTGTTTGTTTCCGTTAAGTGGGTCCACGTTGGTCACAGTGAAATTGATCAGCATGTGGAATTTGAGCTTTCTGTGTGCTAGCATTATTTCTATCACTAGTGGAATTCCCATACAGATGTTTTGTGAAATTGACCAGTGTGCAGATTCTTGAACTATTTTTTTTTCATATAAGAATTTCTTATTTTGAGAGTGAGTTAAGAATATTATAAGATTCTTTGACTTATTTCTAGACACATTAGAAAACATTAGGACACCCCATGAACACCTTTGACTTTTTGAACATATTTCAAAATATAGACGTTTGATCTCGGTTATAAAAACTGTATATTGAGAGATGGAGGTGATAAAACTAAAAACATACAACTAAAGAAATGTCTTTTAAAAATCATCCAATTCTCTTGTGAGGAAAAAGTTGGAACACTCTATGGCCTTAATAGCTAATATTTCCAAATTTGGCTGAAATAAAGTCAATTATTTGTTTCATATAACTGTCTTCTAATCACTGACATCTTTTTAAATCCCTCCTCAGACTCCTCACACTGCATGTAAATGCCAATAAGTTTAAATATGTTAAAACAAAGGTTTTCGTGGGGTATCCTAATATTTTAGGTCATTCCTTTTTCTCTGTGGCCCAGAGGACACATCGCCCATGATTTTCTAAAACAATTTGAAATATGGACTATATTTTCCACTTTGTGTAGGTTCATCTCAGATCAGATGGACACCAGCGGTCTTTCTAGGTGTTGTTCATATTTGTCTTTCGCTTTGAATGGTGGAGTTTTAACTAGAGCACTTGTAGATGGAACGACAAGCTGTGTTCACTGACAATGGTTTTCTGAAGTGTTCCTGAGCCCATACGATAATGTCAGAATTATGTTAGTGATCGGGTCAGTTTCTAATGCAGTGCCGTCCTTAAACTGTTGGCCTATTTGCTCATGCAGTTGTTCACAAAGTGGTGAACCTCACCTCATCCTGATGTTTGTGAAGGACTGAGCCTTTCACAGATGCTCTCTTTATAACCAATAACGAGACTCACCTGTTTCCAGTTAACCTGTTCCCCTGTGGAGTGTTCCAAACATGTGTTTTTTGAGCATTCCTCAACTTCCCCAGTCTTTTGTTGCCCCGTCACAACTTTTTGGCAACATGTTGGCATCAAACTTACAACGAGTGAATATTTAAAAAAAATAAAGTAAATAAAGTTTATTTAATATAACTCATCATCATTTTTATTTATGTTTTACACAACATTCCAACTTCATTGGAAAAGGGGTTGTAAATAAAATGATCTGGCAATGAATACTTAAATACTTAAATGTAGACAAGTTAACAGTAAAATATTTGTATTACAGTCTCATGGGAAATAAAAGAGCTTGTCAGAGCTTTTTGTGCCCCAAACACACCTGATTCAACTAGTCAGCTTATTAATAAGTGCTTTCAAAGTTGCAGGGGTGTATTAAAGCAATGAGTTCACAAAAAATGTGCAGGGCAGGGGTGCCTCCAGGACCAGGCTTGAGAAACACTAGATTAGAACAGCAAAGACACTGATGTGTGATGTGTCTAATGTGTCTGTTTATGTACATATTAGAATATACACGATGGAAACATTCAGACATTACAGAAAAGACTAAAGAAATTGCTGCTTTGTTTGCAATGGCATCATCATCATTTCACTTAAAGGTTGCGGAGCTAAATGGAGGCGTCCTTGGTCCTCTTCATTGTGAGCAGAAGTGGTTGCTTTGTGTGGGGATGGTGTGTGAAGTCTGCATTTTCTGTGCAAATTGGCATAAGGGGCCAGAGGCAACATTCTGTTGAGAGTTGTTATTTTGGGCCAAATGAATGCCTTCCACATCATTGCGGACACTGTACATTTTCAAGCTGCTAGCCTGAGTGTGTGTGTGTGTGTGTGTGTGTGTGTGTGCGACACTCAAGACTGCAGGGGACCAGAGGTCATTGAAGTTGAAATTGGGCCCCAGTCTGGTGTGGATGATGCTGCTGGGGAGAAATCCATTTAAAACATTTGCCATTCAGACCTGAAGCTACAGGAGGCCATCTGCCTTTTTACTGAACTCAGCTACAAAGCCTGCCATATTCATCATAAAGCATGTCTCCGTGTGGCTGAATGTATTGTGCACAGGACTCTATTTACAGGTGAATTACGGTGTTTGAAGGTTTAAATAGTCACGAGCCTTTAAAGAACATTTATGTGCGAAAGAAAACGTGAAATGTGTGAACTTTTTGCTTCAGCTGAAGGCAGAGCAGAACTTCTGTTGGTCCATCAGTGGGAAGCATGGAAATCCCTTCACCGCAGCAATGACTAAACAACATCATGACTGCTTGAAATACCATAACAGTTACATTGCCACAACATAGCATTCATCTATCATCCACTTAGCAATACCATAGTCAGCACCTAGGACTCCATAACAACCAGATAACAGCCATTTAACAACACCACAGCAACCACCTGGGATATCATAGTGCCCACTTTTGAAAAACACCACAGCTACCAACATGGATTCCATAGTAAACATCTAAAAAGCACTTCATAGCAGGCAACTGGGATATCACAGCTACAACTTTGCAACACCGTAGCAACCACCAGGGATACTGTAGCAGCCACTTAGCAGCCACCCATCAGTATTATAGAAACCAATTAGCAACACCATAGCAACCACTTGGGGATTCATAGGAGACAAAACAACCACAAAGCAACAGCCTTGCAACTACCTGGAAATGCCACTTTAGTTGTGCTTCTATTCTACATTTTCTTAAGGAAACATACCTTTGCTACATTTCTTGTTCCTTTTCTGTAAGATTTTTGCTACTTGTCTCATCATGCAGTTTTCAAGATATTGACACTGTTCCTGCTCCAGACTGTTTGGCCTGATAGCGCAGTATGGGCTTGTATACAGCTTTTTGATGGAATGCACAGTTTCCACAAATCAACAGATTTTTGCATATGATAGCAGCCACCTGGCAACAACCTAGCAACCATGTAGCAACACCATAACCAATGTTTGTTGACATGTTTGTACCTGGAGTATCATAACAGCTACCTTGCAGCACCGTGGCAACCACTTGGCAACACCATAGCAACCACTGAGCAATTACATAGTGCTCACATAGCAACCACTCCACAACAGAGTAGAAAACATAGAAACAACCAACAACTATTGTAAAAACCATATATTCTACGTTTCTTTCAGGAACTGCATTTTTTCTAGTTCATAGCCTAGTTTGGTAAATCAGGTAAAATGCAGGTAAAAAGGTGCTTAATTATGTTAAATCAGGTGAGCTGATGAGGGGAATTGAACACATCTACACACTGGTTGGGGTTGTCCAGGAGAGCTCTGGAGCCAAGGTTTGTTCTCTATGCCAGTTTACAAGATCTCTTTTTTTACATTTTACTGAATTATGTGTGATCGGGTACAAAACAAAAACTCCTTTTCAATTATTTGTTTTGATGCTTAGATAATAAGAAAAACAACTCTGACCATAACAGTGATGCTGACCTGTGTAAATTATAAGTTTGATGGACCCTAGGACCAGCAAGAGGAAGCACAAGGTAGGTGTTTCTAATAAAGTGGACAATGAGTGCACGTTTACATTCTCTTCACTAGGCCCCCATGTCAGATAATAAGAAGCAGAAAGGCGGGGCGATCCGTTGTGTTCTTTTTCAAATACGCACTCAAGCCTCACTTTTATTGCTGGTTCTATCCTGCGGTGCATAATGGACCCATGTGTACAGTCTGTCAGTGTGGATACAGTGCGTTTGTACTCGTAGCAAAGTGCAGAGTTGAGAGTGCTGCTCATGACAGCTTGCTGTGGACAGATCGGGAGCTGTGGCAAACAGCAGCTGTGATTGGCCGAGGGGCTTTTGGTCTGGGTGACTCACTGGCCTGGCCGAGCGGAGAGAGGGGCGGGTTGACTCATCTTCTCCACTGTAACATCTCCACTGTCCAGTCATACGGTGCCATGCTCGAGAGGATGTGCCTTTTGGCTGCTCGCATGCCGTGTGGCTCTGTCTCTCATTGGCTGTTGGTTATGAACTGCTGAATGGTGTAATTTGCATACATTTTAATATTTTGCATGCAGAGCAGAATAGATGAAATCTGTGTTTTGAATAGAGTTGGATATATTTATGTAAAAATGAAATTTGTTGCTGTTGTTTTTTTTAGGTGTCTGGCACAGATTACACCTTATAAAGCCACCATTGCACTGTTTTGAGGAGATTACTCTGTTTTAGAGTTGATGTATGAATGTATTATAGTCTGGTTTCTGTTTGGCTGTTGTATTATAATAAAATGAATCACTGAAATGTCACAAAAATACTATGCAAATTAGACTCTACAAGAGAATTAAAGTTTCAGTGTCAAATGCATGAAAACATTTCTGGGGAAAATTGAGTTCGCAATGAGAAATACTGTTGTGTTAGTATTGTCCAAACCAGACATACACACTCGCTCAGAAAGCTAATACTAATGCAAACAAGGCCCACAAGGCAAACAAGACTTGTTAGCATGAGGGAAATAAACCAGCCACAGCTTGTCGAAGGAGGTTGTGGAGATACTCAGATAGAATGTCAGATCTACTATAATTATCTAGTATCTACATAATTCTAATGTTCCTGCATATGACTTGGGAAACCAGGCTAAATGTGAACGCCGTGTTTGAACTGGGCTTTCCAAGAAACTGATCTCATAATTTGTGGATGCACAGACAGAATGGACAAGGATAACAGATCTGTGGCTACAAAAATAAGCTGTTTACCCTCTAATATCATTTTATATTTTAATTTAATGAGAAAAGTTTCATTGTTTTCATCTGTTCATTTGTATCTCTTCACTCGTTTCATGTTTTATAACTGTAGACAGACTCAAAAGCAGCATCTTTTTCCCCCCAATATTTTAACAGTTTTTCATTCTAGCTAGCTCGAAATCAAAAGGTACTAGCACGGGGAGGGTGCAGGCTCTGATGGACTTCCTCCAAATTATATGAAGCCACCCAACTATAGGGAGACCATATTATGGCTTTTTTTCGTTTTTAATTATGGTGTATGGGATGTGGGGAGAGAGCACCATGCCAATTTCGCTCTCCCTCTTGACTCCGGCTGCCGATTGTAAGCACCATGACCCAGAATTCAAACTCAAAATCCTCAGATCATAGTGGTAGCACTTTAGACTGCTGAGACACTAGGTGCTGACCATATTATGGCTTTCAGAAAACAGGAAAATGGAGATACACTGGCATAATTTGTAGTTAGGATGTTGTGGCTAAGGGGCGATAGGTAGGTCTATGTTGTCAGTTTGATATTGGTTATTCAGCTGTGGTGGGAAGTAGTTTGACCAGTGCTTGCTTGTACGTAGGTGTCTGATCTTCCCAATACTGGTTTATGGTCATGTATCTTGGCACGAAAAAACAAGAAGATTGGTTGCAAAACCATCTCTGAAGACTTCGGACTCCACCAATACGGGTCATTACCCTCCCCAGGAGTGGTTGGCTAATATAGATCACATGAAGATCAAGCTGTGTGATAATCCACAAGGTTAAAATGGTACCCAGGGTCTCTTCTAAGCATTTCACACATTGTCCAATGTTAATGTTAATTTGTCCACCATCAGGAGAACAGTGGTATGCATAGCAGGGTTGCACGGAGAAAGCTGCTACTTTCCCAAAAGAACATTGTTGCTCATCTACAGATCACATGGACAAGACAGAAGGCTTTTGGAACAATGTTTTATACACAAATGATACCTACAGAACATTTTATTATGAAGTGCTATGTTTGGAAAGTGGAGAACACTGCATTCCATTCTAAAAACCATATCCCATATGTGAAACATGGTGGTTTTAGTATCCTGTTTGGCTGGATCTGGGCCAGGACTGCTTGCCATCAGTGATGGAACAATGAATTCTAAATTATACCTGCAAATTCTCGTGAGCTGACTCTCAAGAGAATGTGGGTTATGCAGCAAGACAACAACCATAGGCACACAATTAGTTATACCAAAGAATGATTCAAGAAGAATAAAGATAATGTTTATAAAAGCCCCATAAGACCTGACCTGATCAAAATGTTGTGGAAAGAGCTGAAACAAGCAGTTCATGGGAGGAAACCTGTGAACATAACGGAGTTGAAGCTGTTTTCTAGAGAGGGATGGGCTAAAATTCCTCAAAGCTGATGTACAGGACTAATGAACGATAATCGAAATGTTTATTTGCAGTTATTGCTGCACAAGGGGCTCACACCTGATAAAGTTCACATACAGGTATGTAATATTGGATCATTTGTCTCCAAGTGTAATCATTGTTTATCATTTTTTTGGTCAAAATATCTGAAATTGTAAAGGGCTCACGAATGTTCAAGTACTGCTGTAGAATGTGTGGCACCTATAGAAGCAAACACTGAAGTGAAGTCAGTTTTACACATTTGACACAATTTAGAAATGCCATCCAGATGCCTTTTTCACATCCTAATAAGACTATAAACCTTTTTAAACTAATGCTGGCTCACTGTCATCAGACACTTGAACATGATTAGAGGAGAATGCTAAATTCTAATCCAGCACTGATTCCAGCACTGGCTATTATGTTACCTTAATTTCCCTGAAGGAACCCTCCCAAGGGATCAATAACGTCCTGTCCTATCCTATCCTATGTTACGTTCTTTGAGAATACCTATAATAAACCTCCCACCGCAGGTTTGACGAAATCATACTGTTAAAAGCCCTGTGGGCCAGTTTCCCAGAGAAGGATTAACCCTAGTCCTGGACCACCCAGTGTTTTTAATCGAGATTTTCCATTGACAGCAACACCATTCATTTCTGTGTGGCGAAACCAGCCTTGAGCCTGTAGATGCTGTGTTTGCAGGTGAGCAGCACATTGAAAGGTGAGAAATGGTCAGGTGTTTGGGGAGCTAGCATGACCTCCTCATGTGCTGCTGCTTATTTGCCTTATCGAAATCTGTGACTGTGGATGCATCTTCTCCACCAAGGCAAGACAAGGGTGAGAACATGGTGTTACATTTGAAAACGACACAGATTCAGAGTGTCCTTGGAGAGACTAGGGGTTTTGTGAGCTCTGCTTTTGTCCTACATTCCCTGCAGACTTAGGCCTGGTCTTGTATCGTATATACAGTCGTATCGTATATATCGTATATGACAATAATAAAGACTAAATGATCTCATATTGTCTTCATGGTGTATTTCTATTTTATTTCTTATTATGATTCAGTGTTTATGGTGTCTTAATTTGATTCATTTTGCTACACATTCCAAGTGTATTAGAGCAGTCAAGTGCAATACATTATCTTGTGAAGTATGAGTATAAGTTGGTGGTTGATGTGTAAGTAAGTAAGTATATGCTAGGGGTCGACAACCCAAATTTTAAGAATTTTAAATGGTATTGCTGTCAGGTGTTGTCATTTAAGCAGCAGTCTGCACAACAATCTGCAGGGTACATTGTTGGAGAGTTAGCAGTTCTACATTAATTCCATCATTTCCAACCATTTATAATTTGTGAAAACTGTTACTTTAAAGGTGGACATGATACAGTGTGATTTTTCTGGAATTTTGCCAAGTTGTGTTTGCTGAAACAAGGGACAGAATGTGTTGAGGACTGATTCAACCGTAAACTGAAATCATGACTTTTGATTCCCGTTAGAACTGTGTCTGGAACTAACGTTTCCTCTCCACAGTGACAATCTCTGCTCTCCTTTCACTGCTAACCTGCACACAAGCAGATTTTTCGGCTTATTCTGGAAACTCTCCTGCACAGATCTCCACATCGAGGCATAATCAGTCAGTACTTGATCTGTAAGCAGCAAGCTGACTGGCTCTTCTTGCTAAAGGACGGAACTTTATCCATAACCACAAACTTGACTGGCTCTATTGTTTAAAGGCAGGATTTTGTAACCAACAAACTGATTGGCTCTTTTTTGTTGAAAGGTGTGGAAGCTCTATGCTTCTACGGAAGCAGATTGGCCCATATTGTTGAATGGCAGGATTTTACCTGTAAGCAGCAAGCTGGCTGGCTCTTTTTGTTAAAAGACAGTTAAAGAATTTATTATAATTCATAACCAGCAAGATGATTAGCTTTATTCTTGAACAGCAGGATATTACCCATAACCAGATAATTAATATTTTATTTTTAATTCTGCTGTGGAGCTGCAAAAGGGCAGTGAAAGAGCTGCATGTGGCTCTGGAGCCACATGTTGCCGTGCCCTGGTGTATGCTTTGGTTATTTTATTTTGCCTCAGAAGGAAACATGCTGGTTTTTGTGTATGAAAACGTGTATGAAAAAAAAAAAACGTAAAAAGCTCTGCTTTTATTGGTTGGTTTACACTACTGGTCAAAAGTTTTAGGACAGCCCTGGTTTTTCAGTTGTCCACTGGCAGTGCTGCATGACCCAGACATAGCAATGTGTTTTTTTCTCCAGCTCCACCTGTTAAATCTGCTGCTCCACATCCTCTTTTCACAGCTGAAACTTCTGATGCTGTTGTGCAATTGATTTGACTTGCTCCTTCACCCTCTCAGCGGCCCACACCCATACAAGCCGACTGGGTTTTTTTTTCCAGTTCTCCTGGTGGTTCTCGGGTTGTCTCTGTCTGTCTTCCCCTGTGAAGTGTCTTTTTTTCTGCTCATTATGAGACCACAGAGTGCAGAAACACAGTCTGTTCCAATTCAGATTTTTTAAAGGGTCTAAATTACAAATTGTTTGCATCATTTTCAAGACTTAATTTACTTCCGTTACTTCAGTTGTAACCAATGACTTTTTCCCTTAAAGGCCAGTTTTAGAGTTTCCTTTATATTGTTTCAGTGTTTTGTTCATTTTTCTCTCAAAGGTCGTGACAGTTTACTGCTCCTTTGACCGCTAGTGTACCACGATTGCCCACAGTGGCCACATAATCTAGTCTAGCCTAGACTGCAGACTTAAAAATGAGGTTTCTTCAAGGATTCTACAATAAAGGAAATGGGTCTTCAAATTGATGAAGAAATTGCAATAAAGGGTTCTATGTTGAACCTTTTTGAAAATGGTTCTATATAGCACCAAAAAGGGCTCTACTATTGTTATGCTGTCAAACTTATGATAATAGAATAACCACTAGGTTTGGTACTATATAGAAGCCTCTTCAGAATGGTTAAATAAATAACCCTCCACAGCACACTCTCCGTCAGTATGAAGAACCCTTTCAAGATGCAAAGAACAGAGAGACAGTTCTATACAGAACCATTTCCTTTAGTGACATTTATTTACATTTTCTTTTAAAAACGCCTGAAGAACTCTCATTTTTTAGTGTGTAGTTTAGGAAATCGAAGCTTTTATCAGTGTAACAAAAACATTTTTGTTCTTGTTCCACATACCATATATACATTCATTCTTTCTGGGTTCTCTTGGCATTCAGTTGATTAAAAGTGATGTTAGCTGGCTGATGAGATTGTAGTGGGGTTTGGTAGGGTTAGCTTTTAGCCTGGCACCCAGTTAACATCAACCTCCTTGTGTTCTGCAGCTCTCACCTCCTGATGTTCATGCACGGATGTCTCCTCCCTTGCTCCTTCCCGGTTGTCACTCAAGGCTCTCCCTTCCTGGCCATTGCACATGGCTCCGCCTTTCAAGCCTTTGCACACAGCTTTCTCCTGGTCTTTCACACCTGTCTCCTCAGCCTTCTCCAAATGTTGTTTCATTTGATCGGCTACCATTAGTGGTGGGCTGAGGGTATGTAAAAGCTGGGGGCATAATTATAATGAGTCAAGTAAGTTATGTAACAGTTTGGGTGTTTTGGAATTGGCATTTTTTTACTGAAGAGACAGTGTTTGAGGGTTTTCACAGTTAATTTTTCAAGATAAATACAATTTAGGGCACATTTAAAGTGACTGCTGGATCTCATTTATTATACTGTTTCTGTGTCAAAGCCAATGTTCTGAGATTATTTGGTAATCTATTGTCCAGGTCAGCTATGTAATAGGTGAAACTGTTGCACTTTAGCTGTCAATTCCGATGAATTAAGGTCAGTCTGTCTGCCGAAGCGAGGTGGTGCGGTGTTAGAAAGCTGATCTGGATAAACACTGTGCAGTGCTGCTCCTGCTGCTTCTGCTGTTCCTGCTGCTGCTGCTGCTGTTGCTGTTGCTGCTGCTGGGTTTAGAATAGCATGAGGATTGTGCCGATGTCTCTTGAACCTTTCAGAGCAACACTCATGCCCATTCCTGATTGATACATTTCCATGGAAACGTGCTCTACACTGTACAACCCTGTTGCTAAGGAGTGGGCCTTAGCAAGATTTTTTTTTTTTTTCCTTTTTGTACCATCTTTTTTCACTCGCTCTCTCTCTCGAACACGGACACACATACATATACACACACACACACACACACACACACACACACACACACACACACACTCTGCCTCTTCCAGCAGTGAGAACAGAGCTTCTCAATGCTGCACTTCTCATCTCTCCCTCCATGATGCGGGCCATTACATCTCACCTGTGCATGGGGTTTATGGAGTGAGGGGAAAGAAAGTTTGGGGCTATGTGGAGCTAGTAGGGTGCGTCAGGGCCGGAGGGGGAGAGAGAGCGATAGAGAGAGTGTGGAAGGCAGAAAGAGAGGGAAAAGTGCTTACTCCTCTCTTTCTTTTGGGGGATTGAGCATTTCCTGTGATTGGCTCTGGGCTTGAAGGCAACAGAGTGCCAGATGGATGAAACTCCAAGATCCCGGAAGAAGGTTCATTTCGGAGGTAGTGTGGATGTTGTTGGTAACTTTGGCTGTGTAGTGTGGAGTTGCATTTTTTTGTGTGCACTGTCTTGACTGCAGTTTATGCATATGTGATCCTGCTGTTTGTGTTTCTGCTGTTGCTTTAAGTATTTGCTGCCATTATGCACGCACACATTGACTCATAAATTAGTGTAGAGCCTGCTTGCTTTGTTATATGTAAGGTTATATTTTATATGTAAGATCTTACATATAAGAAATGGAACAGTGCCATTTTTTTCTTTTTTAATACTGATACCAATATTAAAACCTTGACAGTCAGTAATAGCCAATAATCGTCTGATGTGTATATTATCCCTGTTAAGCAAAGAATGTGTGTTTTGAGTTTGTTTTGTCTTTTTTGACAGAATGTGAATCTGTCAGTTATTCTTTACATTGTGTGAAAATATCATGATGTATATGTGAATAGAAAGTCGAATTATGAAATCATTAATATTTTATGTATGTGTGTGTGTGTGTGTGTGTGTGTGTGTGTGTGTTCTTAACTGAAGCACTTCACTCCAATCATTTTTCAAAGTCTCTGCATAATTAAATCTGTGAGTCATTCTAAATGGAGTAGAGAAACTTAACAAGATGTCTTTACAATAATGGCAATAGGAACCAGGGGTCTCCATGACAACATAAATATAGCCATTTTGTTTACTATCCAATCAGTGAACCTAAATGTGAGTTATATATATATATATATATATATATATATACACTATGGCATGCGGAGTTGATATTTTGGTCTTATCTGACCACATGACCTTACCCCATGCCTCCTCTGGATCATCCGGATGGTCATTGTTGAACTTCAAACAGGCCTGGACATGTGCTGGCATGAGCAGGGGGACCTTATGCTAATCCATGACAGCGTAGTGTGTTACTAACAGTTCTGGGCTGATTCCTGACCTTTTTCAGAATCATCCTTACCCCATAAGGTGAGATCTTCCATGGAGCCCCAGACTGAGGAAGATTGACAATCATCTTGCATTTCTTTAATTTTCTAATAATTGTGCCTTCTCACTAAGATGCTTATCTATTGTTCTGCCCATCCCTGTCTTGTGCAGGTTTACATTTTTTTTTTTCCTGGTGTCCTTAGACAGCTCTTTGGTCTTGGCATTGGTGGAGGGGTTGGAGTATGATTTATTGAGTGTGTGGACAGGCAACAGTCTTTTAAACCTGTAACACATTTAAGCAGGTGCAATTAATACAGGTAATCAATGCAGAGTAGGAGGCCTTCTTAAAGAAAAAAATAACAGGTCTGTGAGAGCCAGAATTCTTGCTGGTTGGTACGTGATGAAATACATATATATGCAATAATAAAATGCAAATTAATTATTTAAAAATCACACATTTTTTAGATTCTGTCTCTCACAGTTGAAATGTACGTATTATATATATTCTCATGATAAGGCACATGCATTATCAGGTTTTGCGCAAGGCATGATAGTGAGTTTAATATTTCTCTATCCTCAATGTGTGTACCAGGAATACGTCATAAAAGGTGTTACCACCCACCGTGGACAAAACAGTGGCCATCCATGGGTGCTTAATGATCATGACCAGTAGAACCTTACTAAAGTCCTCTGTGCAAACAGACAAGCCACTCTGGTAGAAATCTCATCCAACTTCAATGGTGGAGCCCCATATGCATATCCTGCAGGTCAATGCAGCAGGAGGACCTACCAGTGTGCCTCTCTTAACACCACGGCACTGGACAAAGTGTCTCACCTAAGCTCATGAAGCTGCTAACTGGATTACTGTGTTTCCATACTGATGTGAGCCATATTCTGATGGTATGGGTTAGGTCCACAGGTGCACCTAAACACATTGATCAGTGCACACTTTGTTTCACTGCTTGGTGGCCATTTACAGACTTTTATCGGGGTACGTCATTGTTGTCCTGTGCTGGTTCTATGACATATTTCCAGTACATGTGACACTGTGGATGGAGGAATGCCCGTTTAATGCCCACACAATTTTGGAAATGAAATGTTTCATCTATCTGGCACCCACTAATCCTTGCCATGAGCATGCTGGCCAGTTTTACAGGGTTGGGTGTTCCCAAGCTGTCCCCAAAGGTAACATCTCAGTCAACTTCTTAATCAATTTACCTACTGATATCATGACTTTTGGCGTGTCAGTATAATGTCACATGAAATCGGGTGAAATTTCCCTTTAAGGCAAGCATCTAAAAGTAGGCTATCATGTTCAAACTACTCACTCTACTCCCCCACAGGAAGAAACACACAGCTAACAGCATCACATCACACCGTGTGAGTGTGCTGTTACAGAATAGATGTGTTGCAGGATTACAGGATCAGATCAGGTTTATTCTATTTTTTCTTCCAGTATGCCATCGTGCATTTTCGTATGATATCAGCACCATAGTCATACTCAGCCATACAATACCACTATCTCTTGTTTGTATAACATCAGACAGTTGAATTTAAATGAGAGCCTTGGTCAAGTATCCGATCATTTGTTGTGTTGCACAAATACTAGTAAAATAGAGATTTTTTTTAAACAGTACTAATTATAGTATACACCCAAACTGAGCTGTGGAGCCTCAAGTGCTTAGAGAGTGTGAGTAGAGCATGATTAAGAGTTGTTGAAGCATTGCCATTAAACCGCCAGACCTTTTGTGGCACCGTCAGCTGTCAGACTATTCTGCACTTCATGAGGAAACCACATTCATACTTCTTTTACTGTCAACAGAGTAATGGCATCCGATTTACAGTGTATGGACAAAAGTCTTGGGAGACCTGCTCAGTCTTTGTTTCTTGTAAAATCGAGGCTATTAAAAATAGTTTCTCCTGCTCTTGTTGGAGTAACTGTCTCTACTGCCCAGGAAAGGTTCTACAATGTTTTGCAGCATTCCTGTGAGGATTTGATTGCATTCAGTGACAAGAGGAGTTAGTAAAGTCAGGATGTTGGATGATCACCCAACTCCTCAACTCACCTACTGCACCACAGCTCAATTGTAGGGGGATTTACACCTCCCTGGAAATAACCTGGAATTAAAATGGCTTATTTGAAGGTTTGCATCATTTCATTTACAGAATATTGCTGCAATTTTGAACATTATTTTTTTATATATATTTTGAATCAAACAACAAATAGGATAAAATAACAGAGAACTTGAGTGCACATAACTATTCACCCCCTGATCCGCAAGGGCAGTGATGTTGTGGGAGGGGAGCTGGACTCTCTGATGGCAGTGTAAGAGGGGAGGATGTTGTCTAAGCTACAGGCCATTATGGACAATGACTCCCACCCACTCTACCAAACAGTGATGAGATACAGGAGCACTTTCAGTGCAAGACTCATCCCACCAAAATGCACTACAGAGCACCACAGGAGGTCATTCCTACCTGTGGCCATGCAACCCTGTAACTCCTCCCTTAATGGGTGACCGCTATGAACCAGTATGGTTCAATTGTGCATTTTTAAAATTTTATTATCAATTACTTAATCCATGTACTTGTGCAATATCTCTGAGTTGCAGTAATACTTTTGAACTATAATGATCTTCATATTAGTTTATTATCATAGCCATTGGCTTTTCATAGGTATTTAAACAGGTATTTCCAAAGAGTTTGTTCTGTTTATTCAACATGTTTATGCATTCTCATTCTTTATTGTACTCAGTTTATTATTATTATTATTATTATTATTATTATTATTATTATTATTATTATTATTGTTGTTGTTGTTGTTGTTGTTGTTGTTGTTTTATATAGATGGATGCAGCTGTAATAATTCTATATAGAGCCCCCTTTTGCGGCAATTATAGTTAAGTCACTTTAGATAAGTCACTGTGATCTTGCCACATCTTGCCACTGGTGCCTTCAAGTTAGATGTTTTCAGCTGGTGAACAGCAATCTTCAAGTCTGACCACAGATTCTCAATTGGATTAAGATCTGGACTTTGACACATTTCCCCTTAAACCACTCAAGTGTTGCTTTAGCAGGATGCTTTGGGTCATTGTTCTGTTGGAATGTGAAATTCAACCACAATTCAGATTAAAAAACATTTAAATACAGATTGTAATGTAAAACAATAAGCAAGCCACTGTATTCCCTTCTAGCCCATGCCTAGGATGCCTAGGATGAGAAGAGTTGTCTACAAATATTTAGACGTATAACATTTTTTATGGATGTATTGAACATAAGTGTCAAACGTGTCAAACATTATGGCCAGTTGAAAAATGCATTTGAACTCCAACAGTACAAAAATATATTTGTGGGTTCCAAGTCCTTAAACACAATTACACATTGCATAACATAAAAGAGTTAAAAATCCAAGTCACCAGTGTAGCATGTGCAAACATTTGGGAACTTTACAGAGTCAGGACTTCTTAACACCCCGTCTGGCAGAATTCACAGCAAGAAGCCTTCTTTTAAAGTCTTTAAAGGTCAAAAAAACATATATTTTGACCTTTGCAAAAAGGATTTGCTTAGATTTTCTGGAATCCATTATTTGCTTCCAAGCATTTGAATCCAAGTATTCCCAATGCCATTGTTATCAAACATGAAACATCCACCACCATGCTTCACAGTTGGCAAGGTGTTGTTTGTATGAAATGCAATTCCATTTTTCCGGTAAATGTTCCTTTGCTGATCGTGGCCACAAACTTTGGTCAATTAGAGTGAATTAGTCCAAAGCAGGAACCAGTCTGTCTGCTGTAAATGTTCTGTAGCAATCCTCAAACATAGAAAATTGTGATGTCCCTGCAAGTGGTGCTGTACACACTGGAACTTGATACCTTCACTTATGACCTTGTTTAATCTTGTATTGTAGCCGAGATTTCCGAGATGGATTACATGTTCATTATTTGTCACACACTCTTGTAGTTTATGTTATGTAATATCTTGCCTCTAGGTTACTCTGATCCTGATTTATGAAGCCTAGAAAATAGCAAGTAACTGCCTGCAAAGTTCTAAGAGTTTCTGCAGGTCCAATGCAGTCTATGGGGTTTTGATTTGCCTTTCTTACCAGCATACAAGCAGTTCACTCAGTTTTCCTAGTCATATTGCATATTCAGTAAAATGATCCATGGATTCTAACTTAACATTCAACTAACATATGATAATCCACATGCAACTGTGATTTGGCATGTTGACCTCCACATTTCCTATGATCTGCCCATTCTTAGCTTTCTACACTGTGGAACTGTAACCTTTTTATAGCCTTTCCATTCATTTGGGACATCGTTACATGTATTATATTTTATTTTGTTACATATGCAACATCAATCATTTTGCTTATTTATGTCATGTTTCTTGCTAAAATCTAATAAATATATCTGAAATTATGAATAATATACTTGTAAAATATAAGTATAATAAGATGATACCACTTGTATTTTGTAATTGCCACTATTTTCATCAAACATCTGCAATTTTGCAATTTTTACAGCCTCAAAATACACGTCATTCATTAAATGTACTAATCTGTGTTGTAGCTTCATATTGACCCTTTGTACTCTGAATCAAATGATCTGGGGTTTTTTTTTTCATGCTGGCTGTGAACAAGGACATACTTGTGCAAGTATAACTGACATGTTTGGTTATGTGCGTTTAAGCGCTTTAGCTGAAGCCCCAGCTGTTAAAGAAAAATACCAGTTTCATTAGAGAGACATCAGAAATCAGAAAGCCTTTTCATAGAATATGACTTGAAATCATTTGGCATCAAGTTATGTATTATATTTATGTTTATTGCTTTGGCCTGTATATAGTAAAAAACATCAAACAACACTGATACACTCATTAAATTATTATTATCTCTGTATGTACACCTCATCATACACTATCAACTTGGGTTACATTAGTTATTGTTTTATAATTATATGTAAGAAAGAAAGAAAAAAACACAAATAAATGAGATTAATAATAGACCAACTGTAGGCCTTCTTGAATGTTGAGGTAAACTGTAGTGCGTGAAAAGGCTGTACAAGCAGGAGACAGCTGGCGTTCTACATCATCCACATGGCATAATGTTTTCTGCACAACAAAGTAATAGAGAGCCTGTGACTTTAACAGCTAAGCAGTGAGTAGGATGGAGGGGGAAAGTGTTGAATCCCACGCAGCCTCCTGACAACTGATATCATCATGTATCAACATAACTGCAGTGAACAATGCAAACGGTGCAGTTTGAAACCTCAAGCTGCCAAGTACAACGGAACACAGAAACCTGAGGAACTAAAGAGCCAATCTCAGGAACAGATAAAGGAATATTGTGTGTGTGTGTGTGTGTGTGTGTGTGTGTGTGTGTGTGTGTGTGGAGGGGGGGTGGTGGTACCTATACTATTTTAACGAATCTGTCAACAATTAAATGGACGATTATACCCCGGAACATGTGATGCACTGCATTTACCTGATGTATATGCACTTGAGTAATTAGCACACATATCATATGTGTACATCATTTCTAAATATTGAATGTGTCTGAATTGTATGTTGAATAGAATTTTCAACACCGATTCAATCATAGTGATTAATAATGAACTGCTTGTACATTTTCTCAGTGTGATGTTGATGTGTTGATGTGAAATATTTTATGCGCATGGAACTGATGAACAGGTGAACTTAATGAACTTGCATACTATGATGTGATATTATCATATGCACCAATCAGCCATAACACTAGTGTCACTGGCATAATATTCATCTGTTGTTCTACGAACTGCAAGCTCCCTGAAAGTGTTCTGAAATGCACCTGCCATAAATTGTGAATTTGGTGTTTGGTGCCTCCATGGTTTGCAATGAGTGTTGGGTGCCCATGACCCTGTTGCCCCTTTTCCTGCTTTTAACACTGTTCACTTGCTGCCAGTTATACACTGTGCGTGTGTGTGTGTGTGTGTGTGTGTGTGTGTGTGTGTGTGTGTGTGTGTGTGCGTGTGTGAATGTAAGCTCACGGATCAAAAAATATGTAACCTTGTATGTTTAGGGTGGTGAGTGTAAGGATATGTGGTACATTGGCCTGAATGTTGATAATGGGTCAAACAAGCATGGGTTGCAAAGCACGTCAATGGTTGTCAAAAGAGATTGATTGCATTCGGGCATGCCAAAGGCCATAGTGTGTAGAAAGTTGCAGGTATATGGGAGTGTACAGTCATATGGCTCACATGGCCAAAACAAACAGACAATGATCATAATTGTAAGGTGTAACTGTTATTGATTGACATGATGAACATTTAGGGGTACTCACACATCTGGAATTGTCCAGAAAAACCCTTTATGAAACTACCTGTAACAGCAAGTAAAATGCCAGGGAAGGCACTTATTTAAAAAAATCGCACCTGATGTGTTTAAGGTGTTAGTAATTTTAGGCTTGTGCAGATGGTGTCGCATGAGGATAAGTAGGCTATAAATATCTGCAGGGTGTGCAACCGGATTAATAGATTGAGAAGAGGCGGTACAGTGCAGTGAATGTCTCATTGGATGCATGGAAAATGGGACACAAAGGAGATGATAATTATTGATAGAAAGAAAAGATTGCATTTGGACGCCAAAAGTCATAGTGTGAAGGAAGTAGCTGAATTTGCAGGTGTATTGAAGCATATTCACTTCCAGGCAAGAATACATCTAGAGGTCCACGCAGGTTCTTCACAACCAATTTCTGAAAGAACACTGCAGGAAACGACATATCATAAACATGTGGCATGCAAGAGGCCTGAGTTTACTCCCTATACAGAGAGCACCGTACACACAGTAGGCTCTGGATTTGCCTCAGCCAGAGTCATTACCTCCCAAGCCAAACATGTGGGTTCCCTTGAGACAAGTTCACTTTATCTGCAGAGAGGGTCAGAGGGGTTTTATTCAGTATTGTCCAGTGGCCATTTCATTAGCTTCACTTCCACTGCATTATCTCTGCTTCCATAGCAGTTGGTCAATATCTTCAAAGCTGGCTGTTCTCTGGGTCTTCTCTGGCCTTTGTGTTTACTTTTGCCTCAAAGAGAGTCCTCGTGGCTGTGGTCAGCGACTGATGGTGAGTCAGTCAATACGCTGCATTGACCACTGGAGCAAAGTGGTGATTTTTACCATTGAAGAGGTTCAAATGGACCTTCCAAGTGTTGGTGTCCAGGAAAGCCATTATTCTCCTGCCAGAAGCCCAGTGCTTCCATTGATCCTGCTGAAGTTAGTCACTGATGAAAGAGCATGTATTGTGAATTTTTTCCCTGCAGTGCGCTTAGTATCGGATCTTCACTGTATGATTCAATTATAAGAAGAAATGGCTGCTGGGATGCCGTGACATATGGTGCACAGTTTGACTAATTTGTTAGCAGAAGGCTTTTTCTCTCCTGTGCTTGTCTACTTTGCATGTGCTCAATGTGAGGCATTGACCACACTTTATGCACTTGGTTCTGTGTAGTGTGTTTTATTTCTTATTTTCTTGTAGTACAAATATTGCTTTGATGGGAGTAAATGGTAGTAATGATGATAATTTGATAATGATAGTGAATGACGGAGTGATGATGGCAATAGTGTTAATAGGATGATGTGATGATGGTAACTGTCATGATGGTGATAATTGTGAGGATGGTTTTAATGGTGGTCATGGTGATGGTGACAATGATGTGCTGGTGACAATGGTCGACAATCCGATAATAGTGATGGCAATGTTCAAGATGGCGATGATGATGCTGATAGTGATGACGGTAATGACATGGGTGATGATGGTGTTAATGATGACGATGCTGGCTGCAAATCAACCCCAAAGCACAACTGATCCACCCCGATGCTTAATGGTTGGAGAGGTGTGGTCTTCATGAAATTCTATGCCCTTTAATCTACAAGCATACCTTTGCTCATTGTGGCCAAAGAGTTCTATTTTTACCTCATTGGTCCACAAGACTTTAGATGTCAAACTTCTGATGCTGGATTTTGTGGCTAAATGCTGTATATGGACATGTAATGTAAGTGTATTACTACAATAACGGTTATGGTGATGATGATCAAGATGATAACAGTCCTCACGACCATAATGATGAGAACGATGATAGTAATGATCCCGGTGATGTTACTGTTGATGCTAAGGATGATGTTATTAATGTGTGAAATGTGTTAATAATATTGTGACGGTCATGATGCAGTAACAATACTAATGATTGTGATGAGGATGAAGGTTGAGCAGAAGATCTTTACCTGTGCAGCTGTTCCATGTGCAACAGAAAAGACACTCTTAACAAAATGCTCTGACTGTTAAGGCACTCCCAAGTTGGCACCTGTTCTCAGCAGTCGTCTGGCAGTTTTGGAATATTAAGTGAATTTAAGTGATTGTAACTGGATCTAAGTAAATATGAAAGGCTGGTTTTGTCTCCGCAGATGCCAGGGCGGACCGATCTGAACGACGGAAGCTCTTTCGACATTACACCGTGGGATCATATGACAGCTTTGATGCATCAAGGTAAGATTAAATGTACTTCTAATCCTCTGGACCATGTTTGAGAGCTCTCTGTGTGAGTGTGTGTGTGTGTATGTGTGAGAGAGAGAGAGAGAGAGAGAGAGAGAGAGAGAGAGAGAGAGAGAGAGAGAGAGAGAGGAGAGAGAGAGAGAGAGAGAGAGAGAGAGAGAGAGAGAGAGAGAGCTTAGATTTAAAATCCTCAAAGCCTAAGTCAGGAGGAATACATCTTCTTTAGTCAGACACCCCAGAGGAGCTGAAAATGAGAGGGAGGGGGAGGGGGGTTGTTACTGTCAAAGTGCACCGTTCTCCTGAGGTCATGTGAGGATGTACACTGTGTAGGTAAAACTGTGGAGATTTCTTCCAGGAGGTGACACGTTAGTGTCACAGAGTGCAACCGCCTTAGGTTAAAGTAAGTTTTTGTCTCCAAACAAGACCACTTGCTAGAATTAGACACTTCCGTAGTCATTTCCTAGTCATTATTTTTATTACATTATATTATACGAACAGCATGTTCATAATGCTTAGAGTGTTTTCTAGTTTGCTTGGGTCATTTCAACCCTGACCAAATTTTTCTCGTCAATTATGAAATATCAATTGTTCCAAAGGGATGAATCCTTTGTCAGTTTTGAAATAATTAACACCGAAAGGCTTTTTGGAAAGGACAGCGCGGAGAGGGCCGTTAAGCGATTATTCACGGTCTGCAACACATCAAATGTCTTCTCATTAGCCGATTGGCCTTTTTGTACCCTGTGCGGTAGCTTACAGGCACTGGGTTAATTGATCATAACATCGCTGTGCATCTTTCGCTGCAGCAAGTGTTCTTTTATGTAGGCTATCATTTTTTTCTTTTTCTTTTTGAGTTACCAACAGTCACCCACACATTCTGTACAAACGTTGTGTTAGAAGTAACAGCTGTAATTTGTGTGAATGACCAGCGTGCATGTACCAGGGAGAAATATCAGAAATGGGTATTTATCATACTTTTAAGCCACAGCTACTTTCCAGGAGAAGAGTTGTAAAAACCTTCTTAGGTTACAATGGAAGTCACGAAAAAGATTTTATTCAATGTAGTTTTGAAGCTTCTATTGGTCAACCATCATGAAACGTAATGGAGATACAAGGTTTTGACAGGACAGCGTCAATAATTAAGTTATTACACAAAATTAATAGGGAAAAGAGTCTGGATTCTTAGGAGCTCATCATCAGTGTGTTCAGTAGTAACCAAAGCATTTTTATCCCAGTGAATCATCAATCAATCATTCTGTTCAAAGGCTGCAAGATTCTCCTCTTCACATACCATCACATCCGTTTCAGAAACTGCTGTTTTGGGTTTGTCCCTCACTACAAATATCACAAAGCAACTGCTTGTTTATTAATATTTATCGGGATAAGGTTTTACGGAGAGTGCGAAAGCGCTCATTGTCAGATGGCTGGTTATGTAAGCGGCCCTAATGCTGGAGCTGTGGGTCACTATTGCTCAACACTGACATGAGGAAGGCGTCAAAAAATCCAAGCTGTGATGTAATCAAAGGTCACGTTTTGCCCAACTGAACATGCCTTTCACATTTTCTGTTCGTTTACACTCTTGATCTTGTGTGTCTGGCCTATTAATGTACAGCATAGTTCATTTAATCCAGAACTTCATTGACCTTTCAGAAGGTCAGAATGTTGGGTCATCCAATCTACCGCTCAACATATGTGCTCTAGACAGTGAGCACCAGCAAATATTTGGCAGCTTAAAGAAGCCCATCCTTGATGTCAGAGCTGTGACCCACTCAGAACGATCAGAACTGGGTTATTGTTACATGGCGAGCCTTTTGGCATCGGATACCTTTCGAAAGAGGGTTAAATAAAGCAAAAAGGAAAATTCCATAAGCAACCAGCCGAACTCCTACTCAGCAGACACACCCCTTGCTCAGAGCATGTTGTCATGGAGACACACAGAGTGAATCCATGGCGATGCGTTAGAGTCTACTTCCTGTCGTAGGCCTCCTGACTTGCAGGAAAGGAGATGGCTCTTTCTAGGGAAAATTTAGACCTCGTTAAGCTTTTAATGCTTGTTAGCAGCCCAGACTGCAGCATCAAATTTGACATTATGCAACTGCCCTACTTTCCATTTGTAAAACAGCTCTACAGATAAATCACATCTACAGATAAATCGAATGGGTTCATTGTGCTGATAGGGAGCCCTGGTCTGCAGAGCAGAGAACTGTGAACCAAGAGTGGGCAGTAAAAAGTCAGTTTTATCATTATTGTTACAAATTGCACCACAATATGCTTTTCTAAGCATGACCCGATTACCACTTCCTGAAGCATACTGACAAACTGTGAATATTTTTACACACAGAACATAATTCATATGAAAACAATATCTGATGCTGTATTTGTTGAGTGTTTAGTGATGTCATATAGTTTAAATTCATTACATTTAAAGTGACATATTTCAAGCCTTTTTATTGTAATGTTGACAGTATTTAATTATAATTTATTCACAACTAAATTTAAATATTCTAATGATTTGAAATACTAGACTTCTGATTTTCAGGAGTTGCAAATCAAAGAAGGCTTTAAAGGAAATGTGCACAAATCTGGAAAACATCTGTTGAACAACTGTTGATGTCAACAAATGCATGGATGTTGCAAAGGTAACAAGACTTTTTCCAGCAACACTTTTTTGGCTTCCAGACCAAAGTAAATTTTTTGATGTCTGTTTCTCTGCCATGTACTTGTGTGTACAATGTGTTTTCTGCATGCCACTTGTCCCTCCTTTTCCTTTGGTGCATGAGCATGAACGCCCCCTGCTGGAATAGTCCAGTTGAGACGCTTCTGTTTTTTCCCCATTAAATCGCCAAGGCTCAGTATAAACACCTGACCTTTTTCCAGAGAGACCAGAGATGTAGCAGAAAGTGAGAAAATATTCACAGAATTTTACAAAATGTAATGAATTGAAATTGTGCACATTTCCTTTAAATGTCACTTTTCATGTAAAAAAAGGGGTTCTTTTAAAGAACTATTTTAAAAAATGTTCTATATAGCACCAATATGGTTTCTATTACAAGTGAGCAGACCTTTTACTGCCACTATATAGAACCCTGTTGTGGAATGTGTTGATAAATAGTCTTGAGTGTGTATTCACAAAGTAGGTAAAAGTGGCTTAGATCTGTTCTTCTTTGTCATGTGGCAAAGATTTTTTTGCATGGTCGTGTGAATGACAAAATACACAAAATACACACATTACCGACATTTTCAAATTTCAAAGACAAAGCTTAAAAGCATTTTGAAGACACCAAGAACACAAACCAAAGTGGAAATGACCATATTATGTGCCATTATTACAGCAAGCTTGAAAGCATTCTCAGTGACTCTAGGTTACAACTGTCAGCCACTAGAACTCAGTGGAAACTCGTGTGATGCTGGCAAAGATGAAACTAGCCCTCTGGGAGCAGACCGTTTGTGCACGCACATCAGTTTATGAGTGTGAATTGTTTAGACAATTGACGGATATCGAACACATTAAGAAAGATGGGTGAGAAAGATCAGATTTGGGTAAAAAATGGGATTTGACCCACTTTAAATGCTGTGTGAACTATGTTAGCCTCAGATTCAGTATGTACAGGGATGTATGTCAGATAAGATAATCCTTTACATACTGAACATCTGTGGTACTCTTCCCAACTTCAGGCTCATGTTGAACATGTGCGCGACTACACTGCAGAGCTGATCTGCATATGACTTGAGCCTGGCACGGATGCCATCCAGACCTTTAGCTTTCCTTGATTTTTTCATAGCTCATTCCTCATGTGGGCTGTTGTGAAGGAAATTTTGTTCACCCACTTCTGGTCCGCCACCACCTGGGAGTGGGGCATCTTGTGGCCAGAGACGGTTTTAAAGCCTGTTCAAACCTCACTAACATTTTTGTGCTGTAACTAATCACACAGCTTCCTCCTGTTTTCCCCTGTCTGATCTTCATTCTCAGCTCCCTCAGCACAGTGTTCAGCTCAATTCTCCAACAATTCTTCCCACACTGTGGCTTCAAAACAGTCCTGCAACAACTGTTTCTTGACTGTGCAGGTCATTGCCGGTTCTCTGTGTACAAGGGGTTTTATTTTCTCTGGTGTGGCGGGTAACATACTGGATGAAGGTTGGTAGAGTGGAGGATGGAGAAGCATGATTTAAGTCTCCAGAGATAAGGATGAGTGCTTATGGATGCTGTGTTTACAGTCTGCAAATAGCCGAGTGCAGGACGTCACAAGCCTCATCAACGTTAGCAGACTGCGGAATGGAGTTATTGTGACAACATGCAATACTTCCCTCGGGAGGTAGTGTGGTCATGCTAATGGCTAACAGTTCAAAGTTCTCACAGCAGATTTTTCCTTGTGCCCAGAATTACACAATCTATTATTTATAAATACTGCCAGTCCACCTCCTTTTCTCTTACCGCTCTTAAAACGCTGTCCATAGATACAAACGTGTTGGGAGTTAGCATGGTTAACAGTGACTTCCTAAATATCATGATGCTACACTCCCTGTATTTCCTCTGATGCTGCGTTAGCAGGATGAGCTTGTCCATTGAGAAGCCATCTCACATTCCCCATAATGACAGAGAGGTTCACAGGCTTGAAGAAGCACCTCCACCACCTTCCACTGGTTGTGGGGTATGTGGTACCTCGTCTGCAGTAGCACAGCTCCATTGCATAGCACTAACAGCTGATCCCTGGAGTAAACAATGAGAGCGTGGCTCCACAAGGGATCTCCAGACACAGGGAGAAAAGTAGTTCAAAAACCAGCACAAGCGCCACAAGTTTGATGTCCATTGTGGTTGAAGACACTTCACGAACAGAAAAGTAAACTTAACTCAAAAGTAAAAAAAATAAAAATACTGCAACAGGCTGCCACATCTGTGGTGCCATCATCAGCCTTTAGGAATGACTCTCCAGCTTCATAGAAAGCAGTGATAGCAAAGGTGCTGTGATAGGCTTTATATGCATTTAGATGAACTGCCATCCTGGTTTGGCAGCTGTTATTGTACAATTGAACTAACTTTACTTACACTTAGAAGACAAATTGTAGATGAATTCACACTCCAGAACAATGGGAAAGAAATGAGCTTGCTCAGATTACACCTAGGTACTTCCATCACTTCCATTATGACCAAAAGTGTGTCTTAATGGTTGAGCTGTGATTAGCAGGCCAGGATATTAATGACCTTTATGACAATGCCACGGTGCCCCTCAACACACACACACACACACACACACACACACACACACACACACACACACACTCTCTCTCTCTCTCTCTCTCTCTCTCTCTCTCTCTCTCTCTCTCTCTCTCTCTCTCCCTCTCTCACGTACCCCTCCCTGAGAGCAGATTATGTAGCTATGGTAACCATGCATCATTCTGAAGGAGTCAGCTCTCTCCTCTCTGAACGCTTTTAACACTCCCATGCAAACTCAGCTTACAGTTTGTCAGTGTGTAGTTTGTCAGAGCCATCAAGAAGCTTTGACTGATGTTGAGTCGTGCTTTTATCTTTGCATCAAGCGAGGCGTGTTTCTAATGTTGCTGAATGCCTTCATGCAGGGTCGCCTTCTTCTGCAGCCTTGCTGAATTCTGCAGGTCTGAAAACAACCTTCAGTGGTGAACTTTAGTAGAGGGTTTCTGTCAGTGTATTTCAGGACCAGGCTTAATCTGCCTTCAGCCTTGTGGATAGACCAAAATAAGTGCAATTGGGTGTTTTGTTTAGAACATGGTTAAGTATCAACTGTGCCCAGTCAGGAACTACAAACCCAATGGAGCCAGCAAGTAGAAGCATGTTGTCGCTGCCCAAGGAAAAACATGTATCTCCAAAATGGAAACTTTACAGGAGAAAGCTGTTAACTTTGAATGGGAGTGAATGTACTAATTCTAGAGCATTCCTATTGGCTTATTATTTACACAGTGTACAGAGCTGCTACACTGGATCACTGGTTTTCACTAGTCAGCTGTGATATGCTTGGTGCTAACTGCATGTTTCAGTTTCTCTCCTCATGTTGGGTTCCAGAAGCCATTGAAATCAGGAATCGTTTTATCACATACAAGTCATTAGTTTCCCAGCTGGCATTTCACATTTATTCACCATTGAACATAATGGTCATGGTCAATCAACACTGATATTGCAACATTAATTCATTGCATTTTCAGTGTTGTTTACTGTTGCTTCAACAGAGGAACCATGTGCCTTTTTTGTTTCTAAACAAGCTCTGAAGTGATTTCAGAACCCATGAGCTAGTTTTTCAATAGTCAACAAACAACCTATATCAGTCCAGAATGTGTACTATTATCAACTGGCAACTAAATTCTGGCTGGGAATTTTATACATTTTGTCAACAAATTTTTTCTTTCCCATTTTCCCCCCAAAATTTGGACGTGCCAATGACACAACCCTGTTAGGACTCGCCCCCATCACATATGATGCTCCCAACATTGTATGTGATAGGGTGAAACGTTTCCCAGCTGGCATTTCACCATTAATTCACCATTGAACATAATGGTCATGGTCAGTTAACATTGATATTGCAACATTACTTCATTGTTTTTTCAATGTTGTTCAGTGTTGCTTCAACTTTATCGATTTTGTAACACATAGTTCACTGAATCAACATGTTCATGGTTGAATGAGTGCTGAATTATTGTGTTGATTTTGAAAAGTGAATCAGTGTTGATATGGCAACATTGCTCCGACATTCTCTCAATACTGTTTCAACATTGTTTTAATGTTATTGATTCTGGGGCTCATCTAATCTCAGATCAGCTGGATTGCTGCTAGATTTCATCTGTTTAGTGGTTGCACATACACTGATTGGCCATAACAATAAAACCACTGTCAGGAGAAATGAGTAATACTGACAATCTGGTTCCAGTGACAAATATTATTCAGTAACTGAAAATCAGTTGTTGAAGTTAATGTGTTGGAAGCAGAAAAACTGGGCAAGCATGGGTATCTGAGACAGTTTGACCAGAACCATGTCTTGATGACTAGAACATCTCCAAAACATCACGCAGATCTTGTAAGGGCTTGTAAGATCTGCTAATGTAATAGAGCCTAATACCATAGGACAATATGTTGGCATTCTATGTATGTATATTCTTGATATTTGGACATATAAAGGCAAACACATGATTTATTTGACTTAATGGTTGGATTTTTCATCATTTCAACATAATTTAGTGGTTAAGATGTAAAAATTGGGCTGATCAGTTTGTTTCGGATCTTTTTGGCATACAATACCCAGAAGTGTGTCTCTCGACCATGAATGGTTTGTAAAGTTCATTTTAGGCTCAAAACATCACAAAAATATAGCAAACAATAGTGATATCACAGTCCGATGTCTTGGGTTCAGGGACAATCCAAGCACCTTTTTGGGTCGGGTATCGGCTATTTTAGTCTCCATCCAGTTCCGAGACTTTGTTTTAACTAGGGTGATAAGAGCACCATCTGGTAGCCACGAGGCACCATTAATTGACCTTATGCTTAGCCATGGCAGCCACAAGAAATCTCAGAGTGTGTGGAGCTATTTTTGAGTGGAACCTTTCGTTGTTTTCAAACCAGGTCTGAAGTGATTTCAGAACCCATGAACTAGTTTTTACAGTAGTCAACAATCAACCTATATCAGTCCAGAGTGTGTGCTATTATCAACTGGCAACTAAATTCAGGCTTGGAATTTTATACAGACCAGCCCTTCTTCATTTTGTCAGCAGTATGGGCATTTTTTCTGTCCCAATTTTCCAACTGCTGCCATTGTATCACTGCTCGGAAGAAAATGCGGGGTCCTGTACTCCAATGCAACAGCTAACAGACGCCTGTGCTGACCTTAATCACACTGGTTGTGAGGGTGGTGTGGGGAGAGCAGCATTTAGCAATGGCCAATTTTTCTCTCTGACTCCGGCTGCCGATGGCAAGCAGAATGAGCCATGATTCGAGTCTGTGATCCTCTGAGCACAACGCTAGCGCATGACACTGCCGAGCTATTTTAAACCCTAAAACAGTCATTTTAAGAGAACTAAATAAATGAGTCAAGAATGTGATATATGTGTTATATCAACTGTTACTGTGATTTTAATGGAGTATTAATTAGGAGCACATTAGCAAACTGTGGGCTGTATTATTTACACAAACACAAAGATCCGATCAGTATCAGCTGATACTTAGCGTGAAGGGACTCGGATCGTATAACTTGATTGGAGCGTCCCTACACTCCACTTTACCCTTTTTTACATTACCCTTTAACCCTTTAATAGTGTCGAAATGATGAATAATGGATGTGTGATGAATGAATTCCTCTTTAATCTGAAATTCCTGCATGGTTCAGTTATGTCTGTGAGAACAGAGGTAGAACCTTTTCAGTGTGGTTCCACTGGGAAAACCTTCAAATCATCAGCATTTTAAGTTTGGTTTAGGCCTCATCGGTACATTCCCACCTGCAACCTCATTCATTACAGCTCGTCCAAGGAATGCTATAGATACACTCCTCCAGCCATCTCTCTCACTTTCTTGCCCTTTTTTTCCCTTCTCTATCATCCTATTCCCTTTTGTCTCTTTCATTTTCTATTGCTCTTTCTCTTTTACCTTTCATTCTCGCTCTTCCCTTTTTTGCTCACTCGTTCTTTCTCCCACTCTCAGTCTCTCTTTTCTGTTTCTGTCAATTCTCTCTCTCTCTCTACCTCCCATTTCTCTCTCACTCCCTCTCTTCTTTCTTTTTACACTTTCTTTTTTCTCTCCACCTTTTTCTCTCTCCTCCTTTAGTCACTCTCCCTCTGTTATAACCTTTCCCCCTTCTTTCTCAACTTTCTCTGTTGTATTTCTCTTATTCTCTCTCATTCTCCCCTTTCTCACCCTTCTCCCTTTATTTCCCCCTCTCTCATTCAGTCTTCTTTCTCTTCTCTTTTCTCATTCCTATCACTCTCCCTCTCCTCCTCCAGATCTTTTCTCATCTCTAGTCTTCCTTTTTGACAATTTGTCTCACACTTGTCTCTCCACCCCTCCCTCTCTCATTCAGTCTTATCTCTCTCATTCAGTCAATCTCCCCCCCCTTAATTCTCATTTCTCCTTTCTTTCATCCATCTCATCTATCCTTTTCTGCTCTCTCTCACTTGTCTCTCCACCCCTCCATCTCTCTCATTCAGTTTCATTTTTCTCTCTCTTTTAGCCTCATCCCTCTCTCACATGCTCTCCTTTCTCTTTCATCCCTCTTCTCTGTCCTTTTCACTTCCTCTCACTTATCTCTCCACCACTCCTCTCTCTCATTCTGTCTAACCCCCCATTCAGGTTCATCTCTCTCTTGCATCCTCTCCTTTCTCTCGCTCCCTTTCTCCTCCTTCAGTCTCTCTCCCTCTCTCATTCAGTCTCATCCATCTCTCCCATTCCAACTCATCCCTCTCTCACATCCTCTCCTTTCTCTTTCCTAACTCGCGTCTATCCTTTTTTGCTTTCTCTCACTTGTCTCTCCACCCCTCCCTCTCTCTCATTCAGTCTCATCCATATCTCTCTCTCAGTCTTACCATCCTCTCTCATTCAGTCTCATCCCTCTCTCGCATCCCCTCCTTTCCCTCCCTCTCCTCTTCTCCTCCTTCAGTCTCTCTCTCTCATTCAGTTTTCTCTCTCTCTCTCTCTCTGTTATGTCTCTCCTCCCCCCTTTGTGTCTTAAAGGCACCTCTACATGACTCTCTCTCTCTCTCTCTCTCTCTCTCTCTCTGTGTGAGTCGGGATGCTGTACTCGTCTGTGCAGCAGCGCGCGCTCTCAGCCCCGTGGCTGCGGTGTGTGAGCCGCTCGCGGGGCTCCTCGCGCTCCGCCGCCGTGGCCATGATGCGGCTGGCAGGCTGGAACACTAACGGCCGCTCTGCGCGCGATTTTCTCCACAGCGACTGCGTGATCGACGAGAAGACTGTGGTGCTGCAGAAGAAGGACAATGAGGGCTTCGGCTTCGTGCTGCGAGGGGCCAAAGGTAGGAGAGGGGCCACCCTACTGCCCCCCAAACTCCCACATGCCAAGTGCTGATTTACCCCCTCCACCCACCATGTGGTGGGCTTCTGCCCCCTCTCTCCACCCCACCCCCACAGTGCATGTGCTGTTTATTGCCCCTCTCTTTATATACTCCTTATTTATTTGCCCCAACTACACCAGTAACTGTGGCATTTTATTTGCCCCATCACTCCAGTGCATGTGCTGTTTACTTGCCCCTCTTCTTTTATATGCTTTAATGATTTGCCCCCAATACACTACTATCTGTGCCATTTTAAGGTGCCCCATCACTCCAGTGCATGTGCTGTTTATTTTTTCTCTCCTTTTATATGCTTTAATGATTTGCCCCCACTACACCAGTAACTGTGGCATTACATTTGCCCCATCACTCCAGTGCATGTGCTGTTTATTTACCCTCATCTTTTATATGCTTTAATGATTTGTCCCCCATAAATGTGCTGAATTCATTTGTGCATCAACTCCTGACCATATTTATTTGTAGTTTACGTGGTATGTCTATTTGCCCTCAGCCTTAGTGAATGTGGTATTATTTATTGAATTTACCCCCTTGCACTTCTCATTACAGTACACGTCCACCTCAGTGCATTTGATGCACTTTTTTGCCCTCTTTTGCCCTGCTTATTTGCCCATCAACTCCAGTCTGTACTTGACCCACTCCAACTGTAGTTTATGGGGTGTGATTTTCTGCCCTCTTGGTGTAGGTGGTGTGTTTATTTGCCCCTACAATTCAACTCCAGTCTGTACTTGACCTAATTCAGTTGTAGTTTATGTTTATATTTCCCCCCTCATTCATATTCTAATGTATTTATTTACCCCTTCAGTTAAACTCCAGTCTGTACAGTGTTTTTTTGCCTCCCTGCCTCCTACTCCAGTGTATGTGGTGTGTTTATTTGCCCCTTCACCCCCACTCCAAATATTTGATGTTATTTTGCCCCCACCCCTCTAGTGTATGTGGCATGTTTATTTGCCCCTTCACCTTTACTCCAGAGTATATGATGTATTATGTTGCCCCCACACCTCTACTCCAGTGTACGTGGTGTGTTTATTTGCCCCTTCAGGTCTGTTCCAGTCTGTGCGGTGTTGTTTTTTACAGCCATACTCCCTACTCCAGTGAATGTTATGTGTTTATTTACCCCCTCAAGCCTACTCCAGTGTGTACAGTGTGTTTCGTTGCCCTCTCACACCTACTCCAGGTTAAGATTGGAGTTGGGTTTGATTGAACACGGCAGTTTTTAGTAGCTCAATCACTCATGCAGATGGGCCCCCCACCCCCCATTTTCATTGCTTGTCATGTGTTTACCTGCCACTCCCCCCCCATGTATATACTGTGTTTATTAACCCCTCACCCACCCTGATAACACTGTGTGTGTGTGTGTGTGTGTGTGTGTGTGTGTGTATGCGCGTGCGTGCATGCGTGGGCCAGAAGTGCCTAAGGACTCTGCACTGCTCTCTGCACTGGCCTTCTGCCTGACTGACCACTGCACTGCTCACTCTCTCTCTCTCTCTCTCTCTCTCTCTCTCTCTCTCTCTGAGACTCAGCTGTGTTTACACCGCTGCATCTCGTTTGAGTTTCAGAGGGCAGAATAGTGCAGTGCTGTTAATTTGATCAAGATCAATAAAAACATCCTAACTCTAGAAGTTTGATGATCACCGATTAATAGTGCAGCTTCTGACAGTCTGAATCCGAGTTTCGAAACATAAGGCCATGAACAGATGTTGCCTGTTCTAGTATCTCAGTGTCACCACCCAGTTAATAGAGAGTGTTGTAAGAACATTCACCATAAGGTTCCCTGCTCGTCTGCAATGTTAAAGAAATACATTCCAGAAAATAAGAGTTGGTATAACATTATTATTAGAAACACTAATGTTATTTTATTATTAACTCCTAAAAAACAAAAACAAAAGACATAACAGAATCTGCAACCTGACCACCACAACACAACTGGACTTTGTGCAATAAACAGTGTGAAAGTGCAATGTGCCTTACCCTCCTCCTCCTACAGGACTCATGCACTATTTATATACAGGGGTTGGACAATGAAACTGAAACACCTGTCATTTTAGTGTGAGAGGTTTCATGGCTAAATTGGAGCAGCCTGGTGGCCAATCTTCATTAATTGCACCAGTAAGAGCAGAGTGTGAAGGTTCAATTAGCAGTTAAGAGCACAGTTCTGCTCAAAATATTGCAATGAACACAACATTATGGGGGACATACCAGAGTTCAAAAGAGGACAAATTGTTGGTGCACGTCTTGCTGGCGCATCTGTGACCAAGACAGCAAGTCTTTGTGATGTATCAAGAGCCACGGTATCCAGGGTAATGTCAGCACCACCAAGAAGGACCAACCACATCCAACAGGATTAACTGTGGACGCAAGAGGAAGCTGTCTGAAAGGGATGTTCGGGTTCGAACCCGGATTGTATCCAAAAATGTCAGTACCAAGATGAATTGATGCTTTATTGGCTGCAAAAGGAGGCCCTAGTACACCATACTAATAAATGATTGTGGTGTAAAACCAGATGTTTCAGTTTCATTGTCCAACCCCTATATGTTTTATATTGTAATATAGTCTCTATATTATAATTCTTTATTTTTCTACAGTGTTTTTCTTTACTAAATTATTACCTTTCTACTCTTTTCTGTACTGTACTGATGCTGCTGCTGCCGGAACCTTAATTTCCCTGAGGGAACCCTCCCAAGGGATCAATAAAGTTCTATCTAATCTAATCTAATCTAAAGTAGAATGTTTTCTGAATTTACACTCATAGCAGGTCTGTGTATCAGCAAGAAACTACTGATATGATACAGGCTTTACAATTCAGTGTAGTGCAAAACTAACTTTTTACACAATCCAGAAAGGTGGAAGTGAAGACGACACTGCTATGCAGCAGTCAGGTATATATATATATATATATATATATATATATATATATATATATATATATATATATATATATATATATATATATAAGGTTCATTTGTTCAGTGTTGGCCCGTGACTTTGTTCAAGTTTTACATTTTGGCCCACTGTATATTTGAGTTTGACACCCATGCTTTAGAACTTCACAGTCCCTTCACAATATCTTGCAGCACTGGAATTTTAGTGCCATGCACAGGAGCATGCCGTTAATTAATCCAGTGAGTAGGGGAGCAGGACAACATATACATGAAGAAAATTCCCACGGATTAATAAGTCAGTAAGGAAAATGACTGAATGATTCATAAAAAGTAATAAACACCTCATAAATATTTGTGAAGCAACTAAAGGGAACCTATTAATTTTGCTTTATTGTGCTACAGAAATGGCAGAGCAGTGTTTATCAACCCTGGTCCTGGAGGCACCCCTGCCCTGTATATTTTAGGGCTTTTCCTGCTCCCACCACACCTGCTTCAACTAATCAGCCCTTCAGAGTTGCAGGGAGTAAGTTAAAGCTAAAATGTGAAGGATTGAGTAGCACCTCTCTAAATAAAGGTGATTACATCACAATTAAGCAAGTGTGTGGAGCCGCAGGTTGGACTGCAAGTATAACTGGACCAAATGTATATATTATATGTATAAATTATAATGTATAAATTCTAGTGAGAACAGGTTAAAAAAAGTTTTATGCTTTCTAATAATAAGAAAGTGTGTGTGTGTGTGTGTGTGTGTGTGTGTGTGTGTGTGTGTGTGTGTGTGTGTGTGTGTGTGTGTGTACTGCACTCTGGCAGTGAGGAGAAGTCTGCAGCTAAGCTATAGCCATCTGGCTCACTATGTAGAGGCAGCCTCAGGACCCCTCACTGACTACAGCAGCCTCACATGTGCTCTCAGTGCTTCTCTAAATGCAAACAGTGACTGTACACTGCAATATACCTTAATCCTGGTCAAAAGGATACAAAACACTGTATAGAGACTTTTGCAAAACACAGATTACAGTAGAGCAGATGCCAGTAAACATAAATACAGTAAAAAGAATTTACTCAGTTTGAAGAAAGTAGTTGAGATCTTGTGAGCTAGTCTGAAGAATGGGGCGCCCCATTCTGGTATCGGGATGTAATTTAACATCAGTAAGCTCTGATTTACCAAACCAGGTGGATGATAACTATAAATAATATTAGACTCCCATGAAGAGAGCTTTGTAAATGTTCTAATGAACACAGTGATGTTCTAGTCCTGTTCTTTGTGTATGAATATTATTTGTATTTATTCGAGTGCTCTAGTTAATATGACTGATAAAGTCATATCTCAAAATACTTATTAAATAATAAATAATTTAAGTATAATGCTGAAGTATCAATGTTTATTTTTAAACACAGCGTGCTGTATATTTAATTAGCAAATTGGTAATATGGTAAATAAATATAAAGTATCCAATCATAATGTATTCTAATATCAGTGTTTTGCTGAGGAAATAAACAACCGCTGCCCAAATTCATTCAAATTTTCATCGGTGCCTAAAACGTCCACTCCATGAAGAATACTAAACTTGTTTGACTCTCTTGCTTTCACTTAATAATGTATCTACAAAAATTATGTTGAAACAATGAATCAAACTGATCACTGAGACATTTATACTGAATAGACTGACCACTGATGTCAACCTGACTGGACTGATGGAAAACTAGATGGCTAGTTAGATGGCTAACACAAACTGCATATGAACAGGTGATCTGCAAAGTGGAGCCACAAGGGAAATATTTCTCATAAAGTGTTCAGTGAGTGTACATCGAGCTTAAACGTACCTCACGCACTCCTCGTCTCACATTGCCGATTACCTGGTGAGCAGATCTGGGTGTGGTAGAGAAGATAAAACAGCAACGTGGTGTGTAATAGGCTTCCAGATCTGAGTAAGATCTGGTGAACAGTCTCTCGTGCCTTGTTCTTTAACCTCTCACTCTGTTATTTTGTCCTGCTCTCCTGGGGACCTCCAGCTGACACCCCGATTGAGGAGTTTACCCCCACCCCAGCCTTCCCCGCCCTACAGTATCTGGAATCTGTGGATGAGGGAGGAGTGGCCTGGCAAGCTGGACTCCGGACTGGAGACTTCCTTATTGAGGTCAGAAAAGGCTGGTGCTGTGGGGTTTTTTTTATGTGTTTGAAAGTGTTTGGATGCTGGAGCCCTATTTCTATTCATCACTGTTTCCTGTGTTAGATCATTATACTATACTAGTGCATCTAAAATGAATGTTGTGAAAATATTGTGGGGTTTTTTTTTTGTTTTCATTCTGATATTGTCTGATTAGTCATTTAGTCAAACTTGAAATTAAATCTTTTTTATAATTTAAGATTCTGGATTTCTGATGGAACTATATGAACTATAAGACTATAAAACACCCTGTAATCACTAATCAAAACCCTACATCACACCCTTATAAAAACATTATCATAAGGAACAGAAATGTCCCTCTAATCACTATACCTACAGAGCATTATGTAGAAGTCCACTTAGGGAACTATATATATATATATATATATATATATATATATATATATATATATATATATATATATTATATATATATATGTATATATATATGTATATGTATACATACAATTTATAACACTGGCAAGGAAAATCTCCCTCAGACTAAAAGGAAGAATTCTTGGGAGGGACCAAGGCTCAAAACCCATCCTCCTCTCGTCAACAATGGATAGTGCAGAAAAAGCACAAAAAGAATAAAGAGAGCAAGACAAAAGTAATAAAAACAACATAATAATGAACTGTAGCTAAAGTGTGGGCAGTGTTTGGAGGAATGTGAGTTATGAGAATGTGAGAGTGTAAGATAAAGGCTAAGTATTAATATGAAAAGTCCATACAGGTTAAACAGTCACAAGCTGGTAATGCAGTCTCTTGTGTGGAGCGAGTGAGCCAATGTGAAGATGCCAAGGAGGACAGCATCACAGAGGACATTTACATGACATTGAAATGCTGTACAGACCAACAGAAATAGGCCCTAATCACTATTGTCTACACTGAAGAACTGAAGAACAGAAGCCCCCCTAGTCACCATTCTCTGTATTGGAGCACTAAATGAAACGATATTATAAGGAATGCATACAGCCCAACATGGAACGCTATATAGACCACTGTTCTATGGAACAGAAATAGCCCCTAGCCATTATTCCCTGTACTGTAGAACAATAGTCCTCTGTCAGTCACTGTTCTCTATATTGGAGTTCTATATGGAACCCTATATCTACACTTGAAAGTGTACATACTCATATTACAGAGGTGGGCCTGTATTGTTAAGAGTAGAGTCCCAGACTGGGAATCGAACCCCAGTCTCCCATATGGTGTGGTGGCTTGCTGGTGGTATTATCTGTTGCCCCACAGCAGCCTACATCAGTACACCCTATTGTACACCTCTATAGATCAGGAATAGCCCACAAGCACTATAGTGGAGGACTATATTGTGCCCTATTATAGGGAAAATTATGGTTTCCTTATCATTATTCCCTGTACTAGAAAACATTGATATTACAGGGATTTGCTCCTCACTCCACTCCTCCTGTTGAATATATCAGTTGATTGTGAGTATGAGGATACATTATTTGTACACTCCTTATTGCTGTGTATTGTGGGACTAGAATGTTCTATGAAAAATCTCCACTTATTCTAACCACTCCCAAAATAGTGCCCTGTATAGTGAGAATTGCATATTTTGGAACATAGTCTGAGTCTCTTGTAATTGTGTTCTGCTGGGAAACTTTGTGTAGTAATAGCTGCCATGGTGACGGGTTCCTGTGACTAATTTTGTTACTATTAGAATGGAGGTGAAAGCACATTAAGAACACATGTAGCACTGTGCCTTCTGGAGGCCTATTCTGCTGCGGCTAAGCTTATTGAGTGCGGTGTTTGGGATTTGAGTTTGGGTGAACAGGCTCAGAAAAACATCCTCTTCCCAGGACTGGAAGCTTCCCACCTATGGATCCTGAAGTGGACGCGTTGAATCATTCACACGTTTGTGTCAACAAGAGAACATTTATATAAAGCCTGAGAGTGTGAACATGAGGGAAGGTCACAGTTACATCTTTAATGAGAGCGCAGAAGCACACACACACACACACACACACACACACACATTCCTGAAAGAGGCTGTGAAAGCACATGGTGGTCTTCCCAACAGGAAGAGCTTCCTTCCTGCCTCTCTGACATGTGTGGGGTTGAGAGGAAAGTCATGACAAAGCTATTAACCTTGATGTTGCTGTCAGATCAAACCTTCATAGATGTATTTTCTGTTGTTTCTGCTTTTGGCTTATGCATGCCATTTGAAGAAATCAGACACTCTTTGCATTGCAATTGGTTACATGAGCGTACGTTAGCAGTTGTGATGGACATAAGGTTTTGTAACGCCAGCACCAACATGCTCCTGGATTGCTTTCCCACAGGACCGACACCGATCCTTTTAATATGCAGTTAAGACAGTGGTTGTAAATATTAGAGCAAAGAAGGATCATCTGCCCAACCCACTCAGCGAGGTATTGGGGTTATGATTCAGTGCATTCAGATTTATTGTGATACTGTAAGCAAGACGATATGTAGTAATCTTTTAATCACATTATGAGACTAGAGCGTGCTAGGCAGATGATGAGGTGTTACTAAGGTACAGTGGTTGGTGACTAAGTGTGGTAGGTGTTGCTAGGTGGCTGCAAAGGTGTTGCTAGGCTGTTGCTGAGGTTGCTTGGTGGTTGCTATCTAGTTAGTCAGGGTTTAAATATGACACAAAATGAATCACTGCCTGCCATACGTGTAAACTCTTTTCTTACATCCCCTTTTGTAATGAAGGATCATTTAGAAACATCAGTTTGTCCCTCCGCGACCTTGTAATGATTACAATGTAAGGAAAATGGATTGAACAGTTGAGATTGTTGGACCTGCCTTGAGGAGAACACATTTCTCTTGTATTATTGGCTGTTTACATTACAGACACCACTGACACACAGTCGAACCAGTATTTCTGCTGTTCAGGTGGTAGGACATGTGTAGGCTGAGTAATGGTCTGTAAAGATGAGCCTTTTACCTTCTCTGACCAAGATTATGGAACGTTTTAAGATGGTGAGCCTTAAAAAAGGCAAGTGCAGTGATACTCAGCGCAAACGGTGCCAATGTTTAAACATTCAGTGAGATGCCGGAGGGAGTGACGATTGGACTGAAAAAGAGCGGGCATGCTCTTCATCTCCATATCAGCAAAAATCAGCTTGACGGCATGCAGAATTTATGGACGCTCTCAGTTCGCGTCAGTGCTCTGAAAGAACACTGATAGTAAAAGGATGTCCAACTGCTTGGAAAGAGGAATGGGGAGATAAGATGAATTAGTTGATGGTAATTCGAAAGTTATTGTGCATATTTGAAGGTACTGCCCTAGAAGCAGATTGTGTTTTGATGATGTGATTACAACTAACAAGCTGAGTTACTGAACCATTCTGAACCATATGGCGAATAAACTATAAAACAATAAGGGCGTAAAGATTTAAGTACAGTGTGGAGGGCTCAGACAGCATTTTATAGGGCTTTCCCTACAATTAGTTTAATACTTTTTCTCAATGGCCCCATTAAATACAGTTATATTTACTACTTTCCTACTTCATTTCTGCAGCTATTATATTGATGTATTTATAGTGTAGATTGGCAGTAGTGCAAATGGACTGAAATCAGCTGTGAGCATCAAACAATTTCTTTCTGAGGCAGAAAATGATGTGTATCTTAATGAATATTTCTCAGATAGGTATTTGTATATATACATATTTGAGATGGTTCATCAGACCTTTCCTGCCTCCATGGTATAAATTGCCATATAGCGGTGGTTTCTTGGGTATCATCTTCCATATGTGACCTGGTCTGTGTGAAAGTATCCATATCACCCATCCCTACAGTAGAGATACAAAATGCTAAGTAGAGAGCCAAATACCTGCGTGACAAATAGTCAAATTATTCCAGTTGGCTTTCCACATTCAGGACTTTAATGGATGTTTGGAACTGTGTAGAAATGCTTTGGCACCTTTTGCAGGGATTCCAGAAAACACCTAGATTGCACTTTCAAAATTGTTGAATATATTGGCTAATAAGTTAACTATCTAGATGTTCTCTAGTCTAAAACTGATGTAATTTTTGTGTTTTTAAATGGAAAATTATGATAAGTATCATAAGTATCATATTTTATCAAGGCTCATACATGCCCCTCTAGAATAACAGGACCAGTCTGGTGATTTTCTGCTTGGTCATTCGTCTGTTCCTGATGACCTTGCAAGCAATAAGCACACTTTAATAATGCAGTCAATTTTATTGACCACCATTCTGCCCAGGAGCTCAGGGGACTTTTTACAGCTTCAGAGAGACAGTGCTGCTGCACTGCTCCACTCGTTGACTGATGGACACGTTGGAGGTTTCTGAGTGTGTGTTCTACCTCTCCACACCAGCTCCTGAAATTGTCCAGATTACTGATAGCGCCCTGACACTGATGGAATTTTTTGCCTGGGACTGCTGTCTACTATATTATATTATTGTGACTTACATGACAGATAAGCCCTGTGTTCATTTGGTTGTTTTGTTTTGAAAGCCATGCAACACAGTTTCATCCTCACTCCAGATCACCTCCCGGGTCACCAGTAGTGCTCTTCTGATGAACTGTGGACCAGACTTTGGCATGCTCTATTCATCAAGCTTACCTTATCTTTCAGCAGTTCCTAAAGCTACCTTACAGAGATATTATTATTATTATTATTATTATTATTATTATTATTATTATTATTATTATTTTTTTTTTTTTTTTTTTTTTTATTATTATTATTATTATTATTAGTAGTAGTAGTAGTAGTAGTAGTAGTAGTATTGCCATGACCCTATTTTCCCCCTCTACATCATACACATTTCGCAGTATATAACAAATTAATGTCTAAAATAAATTATGGCTGCCCATTACTGGAAAAACAGACATTGCAGTAGTTTTTCTGGAATTATATATTACGATATTAAAAATATATAAGAATTTTCACTAAAAGTCCTCAGAAATGATACAGCATGTTATTAATAATGCACTCTGTTAATCCAAGATTGGAGTTAAATGAATGATATCAGGCAGATATAGTCTGCCTCTGTTACATATGCCTTTTGTATCAAGCTGCAAAAAACTTTACTTTAACATTAAATATATTTGCCTTGTTATGTAACTGTTTTGGATGCCCACACTGCGATGACGATGCTGAAATTGCAGACAATTTGCAGAAACATTTATTTACAGCCATGTTTCTTAGCCCAATGTATTCATCTTGAGTTTCTCATCTTGTTAAGGCCCTTAGGAGTGGACTGAAGGTCTTACCTTTTAGTGCTGCTTTAGTGGAATTTTTTTCTGTGTTTCAGTTTCTATTATTCCTTATTAATAATAATCATCAACTATCTCTTCAGAGGGTTGTTCAGTAATACCTAAAAATGTTGAATACAGTAAAGATGTAACACAACAAAAAGAGTACTAAAATGTTACACTGTACAATTAAACAGATAAATGTATCCAAAATAGAGACCGAACCACATAAAAGCTAAATTACAGAGATTTACTGTATGAACAAAAGTATTTGGGCGTCTGCTTGGTCACTGCATGGATCAGTGATATTGAAAAGAAGTTATTCTGCTTTTGTTGGAGTTATTGTCTCTTCTGTCCAGGAAAGGCTTTCTGATATATTTGGGCGCAGTGCTGTGAAGTTTAGATTGCATTTAGTGACATTTTGGATTGTCACCACCCGACTTCATCCCCGACTCTCCAACTCGTCTCAGAATTATTGGATTGCGCACCATAGAAACTGCTCCACAGCTCAGTGCTGGGGGGATTTAATCCCCTCTAGCTCATGCCTGGCATATGACATGGTGGCACTTGGTTCATGTTCATCTGCTTCAGAGAGTCCTATTCTATTGGCAGTACTGCTTTACAGGTATTAGACAACTTATGGGTGTGTATTTGCATATCTATGTTAGCAATGGGTGCAACTTAAAGGAATTTAGCACATTCCTTTGAAGGGTGTCCACAAACATGTGGACATACATGTTTCATGAAAGTGAGTGAAGAGCAGATCTAAGATGACATGGGAACATAAACAGATGGTCAGTGAGGTACGCAGGTCTTTGGCTTTTTAAATATAGGTAAAAACTTTAAAAAGGTCCCTCAGAGATCCCGTTTGCTCTCTTTCTCTCTCCCCCTGTCTCTCTCGTTCCTGCTATCAACACTATCAAGATAGCTGGTCTTTCTCTTTTTTTTTTTTTTTTCTTTTTTTTTTTTTGGCAGAGGCACCTTCTTCGTGCATTCCTGTCGATGTTAGGGATCCAGTAGGAAGCTCCGAAGCAGAGCAGCAGCTTTACTGAAAATACACACACTCCCACCGGCCTCAGTGTGTGGGCATGAGCATCTCTCACTCGTCCCTCTCATCTCGCTCCTCTCTCGCTCTCCTGCTCCTCATCTTCCTGTTCTTTCCTCTCAGCTGCTGTGTTCTCCTCCTCTCAAATCCCCCCTCTCCTCTCTTCGATTGTCTGCCAGTCTCTCCTCTCTTTTCTTTGCTCTCCTCCACCTCCATTTTGCGTCCCTGTTAGCTGTGACACTTTCAGTAAGGTCACTGTGTGCCCACATAGTAGTGTCCGTTTAATGAAAAGTGTGTATTATTGATAATCTCCCTGCATTATTGATCAGACTTGTTCACCCACACTGTAAATTGAACGGACTTGTCATTCTCAGTACAGAACAGGAAGACAGATTCTCTGTCTCAGTGACGGAAAAGAAACACTCAGAGGAGGCACTCTCTCTACAGCTTGCCTGTTAACAGCCATGCAGGAAAATTGTCAGGAAAAAAGGGCAGGAGATTGCATTTCGGTTTGGTCTGTTTAGAGTGACCAGCACACTGACAGATCACTGTAATACGACTACTACTAGTACTACTTATATTTATTACTGTTAGCAGTAATAAATATAACAGTAAACATTATCACTAACTGATCATTTAGTAGTAAATAAGTTTCTAATCATACAAGCTAATCAGTGCATTACTGCTGTGAGGCAGCAGGTGTGTTGTGAGGCACAGCAGCCTTTATTAGCTCCAGTTGAGATTCAGGACAGTATGTCTCTAAGCTTCAAACTCAGTTTGAAAACCACTCTTATAGGAGTAAAATGAGTGTTTTAACACATTTTCTTGCCTCGTAATCCCCCAGTAAGAGCTGCCGGACCATGCATATGGCTGGATGGCTGAATTTCAGCTGGGTGATCTAGTTGGAATCACTGCTTTTGCAACAAAACCTTGTACCTGTAAATGAAGAATCTGTAACAGCAGTAGGAATCAGTAATGCAGTGAGATCTTGCTCTTAGTAGTTGTTGGGCAATTGTTTTGAAGCCATTGACAATGGTCAGTTTGCAATGCTAATTATCTTAGGCCAACATGACTCCACAACCCCCTCCAGTACTTTGGAGATATCTGTGTGTTTTATATTCTGTATATCTCTAAGTTCTATCTGTTGGTTCCCTTAATGTTTTAGTCTAGACACATATTTGCTCTTAACTGTGCATATGTGTATGCATCACGACTGTCACAGGTATCCTTCATTCTTTTGGCTCATCGGTTGTGTACGTCCTCAGAAATAGAGCTGCTGGGCCTCCAGTGGAAAGCTCTTCAGTACAACACACAGCTCAGAGGCTATTATGTGCACTATTAGGTTTATGATGCAGACGGTTGTCTATGTGCATACGTAGCCAAACTATACATATATTTCTAGTCTTGTTGTATTTTGTTGTGTTTGTTTAATCAGCCTCTATGTCCATTCATTGCTTGCATTCTGGAAAGTTCTGCATGCAGCAGAGTGAAGCAGAAGTAGGCAGGCAGGCGGTGGACTGCAGGAGATGCCTGCGAGGTTCCTCACGGCCTGATAACCACACTGCCTGTCACCAACCTGCCCATTCTGCAGCATGCACTGCTCTGAAACAGCACACTGCTGCACGCAATAACTGCTTTTAATCCAGCTCACTAAGCCAAACCAAACCGGCCTGGATTCTATGAATCAAATCAAATGCTTATTTGTGTTGTATTTTGAAATGCCATGCAGTTTGATACAGAGTTAGGCCATAACAATATTTATGCCTGTACTGGTAGAAACCTTTTCAAAAGATAAAATTAGAAAAGATGTTGTCTTGAAGATGGCCAGAATTATTTATGCTGACAGTGATAGATTAAGAAAAAAAATCAGACATGCACTGGTATGTGCTGACCTGGTCTGGTCCCTGCATGCGGTGACGAACCAGAGCTCATGTTGTAACACGGAGCAACGGTCACCTAGCAACCAGCACCAGTATTATGTCTGAGCGCTGTGCTGAAAGCAGCAAAGCTTTGTGAGGGTCTTTTCTGCGGTGGAGTGCAGTGGTGTGCTTCATGTAAACAGTTTGCAACCTCCTGCTCTCAGTCAGAAAAAATGTAACTGATCAATCATAATATTAGCACCACCTGTCTAATATTTAGGAAGTCCCTCTTGTATCACCATTACAGTTCACTACAGTTCACTGGTCGCCCATCCTTGGAGAACTTTTGGTAGATACTGAACACTTCATGATGTTCCGCCTCAGTTGTCTAGCCATCACAGTTTGGTTCTTGTCAAAGTGTCTTACGCTTGCCAGTGTGTCTGCTTTTAACTCATCAACTTCAAGAAATGACTAGTTACTTGCTGCTTAATATATCCGCTCCTTCACAGATGCACCTGTAGATTCAGATAATCAATGTTTTGCACTTTGCCTGTCAGTGGTAATAATGTTATGGCTGATTGGTATATATATATGGAGCTAAATGGTAACTGCTTGATTAAAATTACCCAAATCAGGACACAGTTTGCCTTTTGGGCCTTGTCCTCTTAATAGACATATCTGAGATTACAGCAAGAGGTCCCTGTAGAGGTTCTACCTGAGAGGCAGTTGGAGAGCTGTAAAGCACTTTTTCCTCCTCATCCACAGCTACAAAACCTGACATTGAGTTATTTCTGAGTACAGTAAATATATATACTTATAGGAAAGAGCTTTTAATATGTACTATGTTTGCTTAATTTGCACTGTTCATGCACCGATTACTTGCTACATCATATTTACATATATCTTCGTGAAAGGTACATGCTATGGTGGTTGCTTTGGCATTTCAGCTGGTTGAAATGTTCTTGCACTATTTGTGCATTGTTCACTCCCCAGACCATATGAATGAATGAATCTCTTTATTTCACCAAGTATGCCACACATACAAGGAATTTCGCTTGGTGAGAGCAACACATGCATGACATGCAACAAGCACACAGACCACCAACAAACACCACACCAAGAAGGAAGGCAAACAATAAATGGAACAAAGAATTCAAGTCAAAAAGTACCGAAGAGCAGAGGAGCCAAGAGATGAACAAAAACTGTACTGTACACTTCTGAATATAACGTATCCTATGTTTCTGAGGTAGGTTTATATTAAATATTGTTTATATTTACAGAAAGAGAACATCATAGTGCAAATGAGCAACATGTACTGTGCAGTACTATTAAACCAGACAGATCACTTCAGTGAGGTTCGGAGAGTCAGAGGTGTCCACTGCTGTTGTGCTACAGTGCTACAGCTCTGGGATCGAAGCTGTTAGCATGTCGTGTTGTGCTAGTTTTGATGGTCCGAAGCCTTCTACCAGAGGGGAGGATCTGGTATATTTACATATACCTACATAAAGGTGCTGCTAAGTGGGTGTTGCAGTGGTGTTTCATGGTGATTGGTATAATACTGGTTGCTATAATACTTCAGGGTGCTCTTGGTGAAGGTTCAGGGTTTAGTTCATGCTACGTAGCTGGTTTGTTGTTGCTAAACTGTTTCTTAATAGTTGCTACAATATACAGTGCATCTGGAAAGTATTCACAACACTTCACTTTTTGCACATTTTGCTTTGTTACAGCCTCATTCCATAGTGGATTATTTTATTTTTCTGTCAAACTTCCTTCAATACCCCATGATAACAATAAGAGAAAAGTTTGTTTGAATTGTTTTGCAAATTTGTTAAAAATAAAACACAAAAATATGACTTGTACAGAAGTATTCGCAGCCTTTGCCATGAAACTGAAAATTGAGTTCAGGTGCATCTTATTTCCACTGATCATGCTTCATATGTTTCTACAGCTTGATTGGACACCTGTGGTAAATTCAGTTGATTTGACATGATTTGTAAAGGCACACACCTGTTTTTATGAAGTGTGGGTTATTGTGTAGAATTTTGAGAGAAAAAATGAATGAAAGGTGGTTGTTAAGTCTTATTTTTAAATTTATTGAGAAATGCAGGTAATATAATTGAACACACAAAACTGAAGCAACATCTTTTACAAATACATTAGAAAACATAGATATCAGGAATGCCTAAAATTATAATCAAGTGCAGCACATCAGCTGTTAATGATTAGACCATCAATAGAGAGGGTTTGGTGGAGGCTGTCTTATTTAAACATCAGACATTAGTTTAATTTGTTCTTGATTGGTGGCAAGTCTGCCAGTGAACACAGACAAAGGGCAGGTCGTCTGGAACAATATGCTTTGGACAAATGAATCCAAAGATGAACTATATGGGCACAGTAACAGAAGACATGTTTGGCTCAGTCTGAATGCAGCATTTGAGAATAAGATCCTCATTCCAGCTGTGAAGCATGGAGGTGGAAATGTCATGGTTTGGGGCAGCTTTGCTGAAGCAGGGCCTGGAGAGCTCTATGAAATGTTTATTGTATCAGCGGTGGCTTGAGGAAAATGTAGGACCATCTGTACACTGACTAACACTGAAACATCACATAAAAGCACAAGAAAATTGCATTCCCATTCATTATATTTTGAAAATTATTAGATATTACTTAAGTACCATGTGTTTAGTTGTCTCTCAATATCCATAAATGTCCATATGTTTAAATATGTTTTAAAAGTCAATGTTGCACATGGGATGTCCTAACTTTTTCATGTAACTGTGTGTGTGTGTGTGTGTGTGTGTGTGTGTGTGTGTGTGTGTGTGTGTGTGTGTGCAGCTAGATGCAGAGTTTTCTGTGCTGTAGGCTCATAGTTTGTCTCCAGAGCTCCACTAGTAGCACATCACACCGAATTTATCATTTAACCTTCCAGTAAGTGTGGGTCAGGCCTGGCCAGATAAGGCCCTCACTTCTCTAAAAGCAGTGGAATGGAGAAGGGAGTTTGTGTGTGTGTGTGTGTGTGTGTGTGTGTGTGTGTGTGTGTGTGTGTGTGTGTGTGTGTGTGTGTGTTTGTGTGCATGTGTGTATGTGCGTGTGTAAAATGTCCCTCAGCGGCAAGTCCTCTGTGCTCTTCATAATTAGCCCACTCAAGACAAAAGAGTCTGGGTCTCGGGAGAGGTGTAAGAGGGGAGAGATTTTATTTAGAGCTCATGACTTTGGTTTCAGAGGGAGCAGATAGCAGCAGTCCATTCTTCCAGCTAATGGGTTCACACAGCATAAATTTTTTAATTTTTTTTTCATGGATTTAGTCATAGTTTTCTCTTAGAAAAATGTCTGTTCTTAGTTGATTGTGTTGTTTTGCACTCTCATGTACACACATGCAGGGACATGAGAGAAGTGTGTATAAAGAAGAAATGAAGATCAGATTCTAGTGTGTTTAAATATAGCAATGATTCCATGGGGTGTCCTAATATTTTCACATTGTATTTTTCACATGATATATCACAGCGAATTTCATATATTGCCATTTAGCTAAAATATATCGGGGTATAATGTTTTGTCCGTATTGCCCAGCCCTACACACTACACTTACAATTGTTTGTAGACACCTGCTCTTTCATAATTGCTTTTGGGTTTATTTTAATGTCATATAGAGTTTTACAGGTAGACACTCTCACTGCCCACTGCCTTTATGTTGATTTGAATTTATTCTAATGTTATATAGTTTTATAAATAATGTCAATTTCTAATTCAAAGGCGTTCAGATTTCCATGACATTGCCACTCTAACTTGTCACTTCGTCAGCAATAAGAAACTGCAATTGACCTGTGCATGTGTGTATTCATTCCATCCCCCAATAGCAGCATGTGGTGTTGAATAGCAGATATGGGATCATTCTCGGAATCACACTTCCTGTCCAGCTAAAATATGACCTCTAGACAACTTGATTTACCTGGACGTTCTTTGCTATAGCCGAGTATTGGATATGGATATGGATTTACTGTTTGGGAACTTTTCCAGCTTCGTCAGGCCCAGAGAGTGAGCTGCTTTATCACCACTGCAGCTACTACAATTTGACACCAGTGTCATAAATAAAGATCTGATGTGAAAATGGCACATGCTCTCCTGGAAGCTGAACTTTACTTGATGGCTCGTGCTTCTGTTCTGAAAAAGTTTTAATTGCAGGTAGGTAACAATTCTAGATTTGGTAGAAAAACAGTTTGATGGAGAGGAACAGTTCTAAACTGAACTTCTTAGACATCTGAGAAATGATCTGTATAACTCTTTCTTGGGGCATTAAATGTTTATTTATATGAAAACAATCATAATAAATATTAATAAACATATAAACAATCTACCACGATTGTTGTATGTGTACATACATATGTAGTCTTCTAACCATTCCCAGTGCTCTTCTAGTGGATGCCCAGCAGTTCCAGTTCAACTAGTTTATCTAATCCATCCTTCATTCACAGGGTTCTTCTAACTCTGTTCTTCTAATCAACATATAAATTAACATTACTAATAGAAATTTAAAACCACTTACTCCTGGGTTCATTATAATATAGAGGGTTATGGGTAAACACTATGATTGACCACTGACATTATGTTCATCTGGGTTCATTCTAATGCTATGTAGAGTTTTACAGGTAGACACTCACTGACTTTATGTTCATTTGGGGTTATTGTAATGTTATATAGAGTTTTAAAGGTAGACACTCACTGACTATGTTCATCTTGGTTTATTCTAATGCTATGTAGAGTTTTACAGGTAGACACTCACTGACTTTATGTTTATTTGGGCTTATTCTAATGTCATATAGAGTTTTAGTGGTATACTCTCGCACTCAAATGACTTTGGTAATAGTCTAAATCCAGTGTTTCTTTGCACCATTAGCCTAACAGCTCTTGTTATGAACTAAAGATGCACAATCCAGATACCAAATCCAGACTGAACAAGTGTGTTTGGGATCAGTGATAAATCATACATTGAACATCAAGTGGCAAGTATTGTGAAACGTTATTGCCATATTGCTCACTTTAGCTGCTGCCAGTGGCCTGTTCTTATATGTATTTATGGTCATTGATGTAAGTGAGTGTAAGGCTGTGTGTGTATTGGTCAGGTATGGATGGACCCTTTGTTGAGTAAGCTGAACAGTGGGAGTGTTCTCTTCACCCACTTACCTCCTCTTGCAACTTTTCTATTAGTAGTAGCTAGTGGCTTAAGCCGGTGTGGATACCTGGAGGGGTCTGTAAGTTCACCGAGAGGTGTTATGTAATCACAGGACTGAGCAGAGAAGACTACCTTATATAATGGCTTTGGGTGTGTGTGTATGTGTGTGTGTGTGTGTGTGTGTGAGAGAGAGAGAGAGAGAGAGAGAGAGAGAGAGAGTACATGTGTGGAAGAATGCAAGCATGGATGCGTGTGTGATTGCGTACATTTGTGAGAGTAAATGGGTTTTAGTGTGTGTGTGTGTGTGTGTGTGTGTGTGTGTGTGTGTGTGTGTGTGTGTGTGTGTGTGTGTGTGTGTGTGTGCATTTGTGTGTGTGTGTGTGTGTGTGCGTGTCTAAAGCAGCACATCTCTATTCTGCTGGAAGTGAACAGATGTGACGCAAAACCATCTTTTATGAAATATGGAGTTCCCAGCAGACTCTCTCTCTCTCTCCCACTCTTTCACTGATTCTGTCCCTATTTCTAATGGTCTGCCTATACTTCTATCTGTAGATACAGGCATCTGTCTATCTTCTATCTGTCCGTATGTATGTATATATCTGTATGTCTGTCTAATACAGGCTTTACACTGAACCATTGCAATGCTCTAGGCCCAGTTTAGGCTCATGCAAACATCCTTTACTTTTTCCTCATTTTCTTATGTTGCAGCCTTATTCTAAAATGTATTAAATTTTTCACTCAAACGTCTACACACAATACCCCATGATGACAAAGTCAGAGACGTTTGTTTGAAATCTTTTCAAACTTATCAAAAATATAACATACATAAGTGTTCATAGCCTTTGCGCAATACTTTGTTGAAATATCTTTGGCAGCAATTACAGGCTCTAGTCTTCATGATCTACTAGGTTGGCGCACCTCTTTTTGGGAAGTTTCTCCCATTCTTCTTTGCAGAACCTCTCAAGCTCCGTCAGTTGGTTGGGGCCATTTTTAAATATCACCAGAGATATGTTCAATCGGGTTCCAGTTTAGGCTCTCGCTGGGCCACTCAAGGACATTTACAGAGTTGTCCCGAAGCCACTCATTTGTTTGCTTAAGGTTGTTGTCCTGTTGGAAGATAAACCTGCATCCCAGTCTGAGCGAAGCAGTTATCATGAAGGATAGTTCTGTACATCACTGCAGTCATCCTTTATTCGAGCTTGACTAGTCTCTCAGTTTCTGCTGCAGAGAAACATCCCCACAGCATGATGCTGCCACCACCATGTTTCACTGTAGGAATGGTATTGGCTAGGTGTCCTTCAGACATGCTTAACATTCAGTCCAAAAAGTTCAATCTTTTTGTTTCTTTTGGTCTTTTAGGTGCCTTTTATCGAACTCCAGACAGGCTGTCATGTGCCTTTTACTGAGATGTGGCTTCCATCTGGCCACTCTACCATACATGCATGATTTGTGGAGCGCTACAGAAATGGTTGTCCTTCTGGATGGTTCTCCTCTCTCCATAGAGCAATGTTGGAGCTCAGACAAAGTGACCATTTCATTCTTGGTCACCTGCTTGATTAAGACCCATCTACCATGACCACTCATATTGGCTGTGCAGCCAGCTCTAGGAAGAGTCCTGGTGGTTCCAACCCTCTTCCATTTATGGATGAAGGCCACTACAACACTCATTGTCATTGTCATTGAAACCCTTCTGCATACAATTCCTTAGACTTTGTGGCTTGTTTTATGTCCTGACATTCACTGTCCAGTCAACTGAAATTTACCACAGGTGTCCAATCAAGCTGTAGAAACATCTGAATGATGATCTGTACAAACAAGACGCATCTGAGCTCATTTTTAGTGTCATGGCAAAGCTTGTGAATACTTATGTACTTGTTATATCTTTATGCTTTATTGTCAAGAAATTTGAAAAGATTTCAAAACAAACTTTACTCACATTGTCATTATGAGGTGTTGTGTATCAATTTTTGGGGGAAAAATGGAATAAGGCTGTAAAATTACAAAATGTGCAAAATCCAGGTTTGGATGGATTAAATGGATAACATAGTTGTTTTAATGCAATGTATTGCTTCTATAGAGGCAGAACTATACTGTCCATTGTGCGCTTGGCCACTGACATTTATTTATGTGTGTGTGTGTGTGTGTGTGTGTGTGTGTGTGTGTGTGTGTGTGTGTGTGTGTGTGTGTGTGTGTGTGTGTGTGTGTGTGTAAGAAGTGTTTGGAGACAGAGTGAGCAGAACGACCCTGAGCAGAACTGATATGATTAGCTAAATGGAAGGCTTATCGCTTTCTGCTGTATTTCCTGCATGTGGACTGCATGTCAAGGGGATAACCGCCTCTAATTTCATCAGATCATAATCAAGCTCTGGACGAGATGAGTGGCGTGTGTCACAAACCCCCTTCAGTCAATGTGTATGTGAGAGTGTGTGGCTGTGTGTCAGTTTGCGGTCAAATTACAGACTGGTTTTAGAAAGAGGGAATTCACCATGGGAATTATTTGATTATTTGTTTGTTTGTTTGAGTGTTTTAGTGTGTGTGTGTGTGTGTGTGTGTGTGTGTGTGTGTGTGTGTGTGTGAGTAAAATACTTAGGTGTAATCAAACTCACTGGATTCTTTGACAGTGGTGAAATATAGACACCATGAGACACAAATATTGCTATATTATTTACTGTCTAAACCCACCAGTGAACCTTCACAGGTTTTCTCAGTTTCATATGTAATGTCAATAATGGTTGAATAGTGGCTAACCTGAAGAAAAAAAAATCAATGGGGTCTGTCTGCATGTATCTCCCTGTATCTTTCCAGTATGAATAGTTTTAGAGCAAGGTTTTTGGCTTCAGGTTGCAATATATTGTGTTATATACAACAGTTATTTATGGCCTATGCAAGCTGATTGGTTGAGAAGGATTCGAAACATGTTATCCCGCCACAACAGCACAGTCATCCTGTAATGAAGTCCATTATCTATCTTTTAAAGTGTCTAACACATCACTGTGGGCTTTATGGGTTGCGACAGTATACAATATATCCTATGTAACCGTGGAACCACAGACCCTTACAGTCTGTCGTAAGGGTGTAATAGCTTGGATAAGTCAATGACAATGAATTTTTTTGATCCCGTGTTATTGTGATATTCATTTAGTTGATACTGTGGTTAATATTTTGGGGGAATCCAAACTCTTTAGAGGTGGTTTTGTACCATTTTTCTTCTGAGGTCCTCGAAATCTTCTTTGCATGAAACACTTTCACCAACATGTGTTGTGAAGGTCAGACTTTGATAGATTCTTGTTCTTAAAAGAAATAATGGCATGTTATTACATTTATTGAAAACACTTTCACCTTCAAAAAATCCTAAAGGTTCACCTCAGTAAATAAATGAACAAGTGGTTAATTTTCCTCAATAAATAAATGAGCAAGTGTAATGTTTTATGTCTTATTTGTTTGATTTAGTCCTACTTATCTACTTTTAGGACAAAAATCTGATGAAACCGTAGATTAAATTCTTGTAGAAATTTTTACCTCTCTCTTTTTAAGGTTCTGTCCTGTGAACCTACTGTCAGTAATTGAAACAAGGCATCTTAAAGTAAAGATGATTGGGAAGGGGGCAGCGCTTCTGTTATGTGCACACCCACCCTCAGAGGAGTTCATAAATTCTAGGGGTTGATTATCAAGTAAAACAACATTTTCAAGTTGCATAGTAAATACTATCATACTGCATCTAATGTAGAAATTTCCATAGAACCTTACTGAGTCAACTTTCTTTTGAATTGTACTGAATGGAATCAGACCGCTTAAAACGTAATGCTCGTTGTTTAATGATGAAAAGCTCCCTCACAGAAAGTTATTACATCCAGTGGTAATGAATATGCTGCCCCATGTCTGGGACACTGTTTTATGAAACCTATTTTTAAAACCATTCATTCTGAAATGTATTGTTATACCCCTTTATTTGGGATTTTTTCCTACTTTGGATAATGGCTGGAGTGATTATTTTCTGGTTTATTACAGTATTTGCTGGCTGCTATGATTAGTAAGCACGGCTGTGGCCTAATGTAATGAAATTATCCAGATGAAGTGTCTCTGATGGGATTGGCTGGTCCAGCATAATGAGATTACCCCAGATGAAGTGGTCGAGGTGGGATGAGGATGCTGAGAGATTTATCAGTGTTTTGGTCACGGCTCTTCCTGAATGAACTCGAACACATCAGCATCAGTAGCCTGTCAATTCAGAGTCCAGCAGGAAAGCTGTAAAAGCATCACTCTATATGTCTCCGCCTATGCCTCAAGATGAAAGAAATATCTGCTCTGTCATGACATTACAGCCAACCATGTACAAGTGTCCAGCTGGTTTTCGCAGACTAAATGAGATGCCATCATGCTGCTGGAGATTGGAGTGCTTTTCATCGTAGGCCGCATGTCCGGTTGTGACCGTCTGGACTGCTGTAGGCAACAGTGAACAGCAGAGACAATACTGACTATTTCAGTGCAAAGGAAGACTGGTCAGAAAAAATGAATTTCAAATGGATTTGGTTGAAGGGCCAGTATGGTGCAATAGTGCAATACTGAATTTCTCACTATACTGGCATAAGTTTGACTTATGGGGCTGTCAAGTCAATATGAAGGTGTGGCATCTCAATTCGATAGGTTTTTCAATAAATTACAAAATAAGAAACCCTTATGCTAGAGTCAAAGTCTAAGTGAACTTTATTGCCATTGTTTCTCCAAACTCTGATGCGCAAATGTAGGCATAAACCAAAACACACAAGTCAAACATAGGAGACATAAATGCAACAAAATATATAAATATTGTGCTTGTGTACAGCTTGTGTACACATTTTTCAGTGATATAATTATTGCACACTGTAACAGATAATGTGATTCAGAATTCAAAAATGTAAACTTAGCACTAGAGAGAAACTGCTTATTTAGAATAAACAGCCTGATTGGCTGTGGCAGACATTGTGCATTCAGAGTTTAGCAGTTCTGATCAAACAGTGTTGAGTAATCTAATGTCCTGTAGGAAGAAGCATTTGCTCAGCCTGGTAGTCTTGCACTGCATGCAGATACTAAACCTACAGATAATTAAGTAAGTAATATTATCAGAAGAAATTCATATATAACAATTATACCAGCTAATTCATTATATAATTATATATTTCTTTCCATATTATACTTTTTATACTTTATATTATGCAGTAACTTATAACTTATTATAACTATTGTTAGCGCATATCTACTGTTATCACAGATGTTGTCAGAAGCATTTAGCCTAATCCATTGAAAAAAAGTAGTGTTACTTAGGAAAAAAAACTTAAACATGCACAAAAAACCCACAAGTAGGGTTCTGATCCTGGAAAAGGCACACTGGAATGGTAATTGGAAACTAAAATATGTGTTCTGTATTGAACTGATGTGGGGCAGCCATGACCTGAAGGTAGCTGTTTCTATTCCCTAAACTGGCAGGATATGACTGAAGTGCCCTTGAGCAAGGCAGCTAAGTTCAGATACGCTCCCCAGGCACCAAGAATAGGGTTACCTACCACTCCCAGCATGTGTGCTCACTGCCCCCAGTGTATTAATGTACCAGTGTGTAGGTGTGTGTTGTAATGTGTGGAATGGTTGTATGAATACAACTTCCTATGAGGTTTAGATTGAGCTGTATGTTCTGATAAATGTTCTGATGTACATGTGATGTGATACGTCACTACTGAAACAATACAGCTGCTTCTCAGTGGTTGTGAAACAATTTTCTAGAAGAGAAGCCCTGTCAGCACTGTTACATTACACCCGGCAAAGGCACAAGAGTGCTACTAAACGTATCAGTGTGTGCAGATTAGTGGTGATATCAATAAGGCTGAATGCTATCAAATATCACAGCAATGCTTCAGAATCTAGTAGAACGTTTTCCCTGGACAGCAGGAACGGTTACTCCAGCAAAAGCAGGATAAACCTTTTAATACCCTTGATTTCAGAAGAAACAATGAATGAGCAGATGTTCCAATAATTTTGTTGTAATAAAATTGGGTGTCGTACTGCAGAATCCTCTGCACATTCTTTACTTCCATTTGCAGGTGCAAAAGTTTACATGCTAGCTTTTAAAGCCATTCCCATTTATTCTGTTAAAATGAAGCCAAAATCACAATCAATCTACACAGTATAGACCAGAGGTGGAGCCAGATTCTTCTCCTCATTTGGTTAGACCCTCCCACAGACTGCGGAAGCCTGTGACCACCCTCTCAAATCAAAGTCTCTGGTTGCCAAGGCTGTCAATCACTATTCCTAAACGTAATTCTGCCTTCTTATGATAACTCTTATGGATAAAGCTGAATAACATTTTGATAAATGACTTCTGGGGGACAAAAATGTGTCAACATTAGCACATACGGTGAAACTAACTGTTGGAATTGGAAAGTGGAGATGGAAATGAATTTTAGAAGAGAAAAAGGAGATTGAATATGGTCAGTCTGGGCATTGAAATGCACTAACTGTGCTGACCGTTTTCAAATAAGCCCCAGGTTGCTTAGTGTTGTTTGATGCCCAAGTGTACAGAATACGATACGATATGATATTTCTGCCGCCAGAACAAAACCTCCAAAACAACTTTAAAGGAAAAGGTGCTCAGTGTCGCACTGTGTTTTGCACACAGGGGAATTTGTCCACATTTAACTGATCCACACTAGGGGGCAGTGAGCACATGTGCCCGGAGCAGTATATATATCATATAATTCAAAGGGATGAAAACAAGCAGAGTGCATTTGATTTAGAACTGGTTTTGAGGTTGCTGCATTGATGTAGTGGAAGATGAAGACTGGGACCACCCTCTCAAATGGCTGTCAATCACTTTATTCCTAAACGTAATTCTGCCTTCTTATGATAACCCTGTAGGCAGCCTTATCCATGAGCATCTGGGGAGATAAGTGCCTTGCTCAAGGGCCTTGGGATTCGAACCAGCAACCTTCAAGTCACTAGACTGGGTCCCTAACTACGAGGTCATGACTGCGCAACACCTTTATAGGAGAAGGAAGAAACCTTCCTAGGTTTCAATGGAGGTCAATGTAAAGATATATTATTCATTTTTTAGTAGTTTTGGAGCATTTCTATTGATCTGTTCATGCATAAATGAAGATTATTGTAATGACAGTAATGATATGCTGTGCTGTTATATCATTTACATTGTCATTTAAAAATGTGCCCTTCATTCTTCTGAAAAAACAACATTCCATAAACACACTATATGTCCATATGTTTGTGGACACCCCTCCCAATGAATACCTTCAGCTACTTCAAGTTGCACGCATGCTGATACCGATGTGCAAATGTGCAAACTCTCCTTGTCTTGTCCCTGTAGAGAGGTATTGTCCATAGAATGGGACTCTCAGAAGCAGATAAACCTGGACCATGCCTAATACCAGGTGTTGACACATCCAGACCTCACTAACTTGTCATTGAATGCAGTTCAATCCAGCAACATGAGACCCTCCTACTTTGCAGCATGATCTGGGATTCAGACCTGCAATCTTTGGATCATAGTGCTGACGCATTAGACCACTGAGTCCCTACCCTTGAGTTGTGAAGATACAATGACTAAGGAGGTGTCCCAAGAAATATCACTTTATATATTATATAATTCATGTATCATATAATTCAAAGGGATGAAAACAAGTGTATTTGAATTAGGACTGGTTCTGAGGTTGCTGTATTTATGTAGTGGAAGATGAAGACAGGAGTCGATACATGAATCCAAGATGCAATGATTCACAAGTGGTGACTCCTGAGCATTGGGTGATTCAAACACGCACAGGCCAGGTGAGGTCACCAAACACAAGAGTAGCCCTGTAGCCTGGGCTAGAGGCACATTGTATGTGGTACACACATTGTAAGAGCGATAGTGCAGGAAGAAAACACAGAAACTAGCTGTCAACACCATTCGGATCAATGTCATAAGTAACAGAATTAAAGAAAATAGTGGACAATACAGGAAGAATGTAGAATATCGCCACTGTCCAATCAAGAACACGCATCTCCAAAATGGTGACTTGACAGAATTCTTAACTTTGAAAAGAAGTCAGTGATTTCTATTGGTCTGTCCATCCAAGATTATTTACACAGTGTACAGAGCAGCTACAGCGTGTAGGAATGGTGGTTTTCACCAGCAGTATATTCAATTTAAAGTCAGTAAGTAAGTCTGTCGTTTTGAACACACCTCACTGTTGCTCAGACATCAAGAACGTGATTTAATTCCTTCTCTGTGCAAAATTTTGTTCAGTTTGCTTCATTTAATGAGCACAACTGTTTCTCCCTCTTTTAGCTTGCTGTTCATCTTGCTTTCTCACTCTCTCTCTCTTACACACACACACAAACACACAGTTGCTCTATCGCATTCACACATGGCATTCGTGAATCACGCAAGCACACAGGATGAAAAGAGAATGAGTATCTGCACACCCTTCATCATGCGGCCGGCTGCAGTGTACTGGGTTGTTTCCTAGGTTACCTTGCCTTATGCACGTAACCTTTCGTGCAGATAAAAGCATCCTGTAATCTTAAATCTCTCACAATTTCTCTCCGTGCTGATCTCCTTCGTGCCACTGTGCTAATTTCATGCTACACTGCTCAAGAAACCACCAACAGAAGAACAAAAATGTTTCTAATTTCTGTTAAGCCAAGCTTCTACTCTGCTACTGGCTACAGTTTTAGTTCAGCTGAATGCTGCACTGCATGAACACACACACACACACACAATAGTTGCACCCAGAAGGATATGTCGCAAAATTGTTTCTATCCACAGTTGTGAAAACATTACAGTAGCACAATATTGTGGGATGAAACCTAAATAGCAGAAGTATTTCTAGACATATTTTATTTTTATTACATTAGATCTTGTGAATGTATCTTATTCCATTGAAAATAATTTTACATAATCATTTTCAAGAAATGATGCATGAAATCCCAGAAAGCCATATAACGCAAATAAAATGGGACCAGATTTAACAGGATTTCAATTTATTATCAATATTTGCATTATTTTTGCTAAATCAGTTTTTTGCACAAAATGTCTACTAACCTTGAGCTTGACTGTAAATTATATAAACTTTAAACTAGCTGACCACTAGAGGGACATTTCTGTTACCACTGTCGTTTACTCTGTTCCCCCGTTGAACACAGCAGATGAAATAGTGTTTAATGATAAATGTCTGTTTATCAATATTTAACACCTCTGGTCGGATTTCCCTCCCTTTTCTGCACAGCCACTGGACAGTAACAACTTGTTGGAAGATTTAATGCCTCCACTTAAAGTTTAAACCAACAAGATTGATCTTGCTTTTCAGAGCCGCTTGGCTGCTTGGTTATTGATGGCTCTCTGCGGGATCGGTGATGTTTGGAGAATAATTAGAATGGGTGGGGTTGGGTTGCTCCTTTTAGAGTCTGTCAATAAAGCAAGCTGTTATACGCAGAAAAAATAACACACAAACACTGCTGTCAGGGAACAGCCTGAACGAGACTCTGTATGTAGAGGTGTGTGTGCTTTAGCCGCAGCATCAGCAGGGGGATACTAGGACAAGTGTGGAGCACAGTTATTTTCTCATGATTACGGTGTGATTTTAGTGGCAATTGGAAGCTAAATGGTAGCACTAAACTCAGTTAGAAGAAAGGCAACCGTATGAAATGGTCATGTTGTCATATGGTTTAGAGTTCATTTGACAAGATAAGTTCATTATTACAAATCATAAGCATCCCTTTAACAAAGTTATTACAATATATATGTATGACTATATCACTGTCTGATGGTTCTTGTGTGACCTTTTACCATTTATCAGTGGTTTATTCCCAATGACGATGAGTATTGGTTCCTTCAAAAGTTTCTACCTCTAAGGATTAGGTTCAGGATTAAGGAATTTAAGTTTTAGGGTGAGGCTAAGGCCAGGTTTAGGATTGGGACCAGGGCTGGGTTTAGAACCATGGAAAGCATGAGATTTACATTTAGGGTTAGGTTGAGTTGAAGGTTAGCTTCAGATTAAGATTAAGACCAGGGCTGGGTTTAGTTATAGATAGAAGTTAAAAGTTAAAACGTTAAAAGTTAGTTTAAGGTTGTAGGTTGAGGTTAAGATTGAGGTTGCGATTGGGTAAGGTTAGTTTTAAGATTAGTACATGGACTAGGTTTAGGACCAGGGTAACGGTTAGGTTTCTGTTTAAACCTAAGATTGAGGTTACGGTAAAGGTAAGTCTTAGGATCAGGACAAGGGTGTTAGAAACCACTGTAGTGGTTAGTTCTTGGTTTAGTTTTTAGTTTGAGGTTTAGGTTAAAGTTGTGACCAGGTTAAGAGTTAGATTATGGTTAAAAGATAAGGTTGAGGTTAAGGTTAGTTTAGGGTTATTTAGGACCTGTGTAAGGTTTAAGACCAGAATAAGTGTTTGATTTAGGTTTAAAGATGTTTACATATTTTTGTGATAAATATGTGGAACAGAAGAAGCTTTTACCAATGTTATAGTCAATAAAAGTGTATATATGATTGCAGCTTAATTTTAATAAAATGCTCTCTCAGAATGGCAAGTGCAGGTTACATTGCTGAATGATGCAGAAAAAAATGCTGCTACCAGTATAGACATGATGAGTGTGATTGTATTTTTATTATGATTATTATTATGATTATTATTATTATTATTAGTAGTAGTAGTAATAATAATAATAGTAGTAGTAGTAGTCGATTATAGATTATAGATTCAAAAATCTGCTGACATTTCATGACTTCTTTTTACATATTCACTGGATTTGGCTGATATAAAATGTTTTAACAATTTTTAATAAATTAGCACCATAAAATGTAAGTTATAACTTACATATAAGTTACATACTAAGTTATATTCGGCTAATGCCATGACCTAAACTAGAGAATAACTCATTTGTGCAGCCATGTTTATAGAAATGTTTTTAATTTAAAACTGTTTTAGCAAATAATGAGGGAAAGACATCACAGAAGTGTTTGCTGAACATGGAGTTTCAACTAACGTGGAGCTTAAAGAGGAGCTTTTACTAGCACATGGAGCCGAAAGAGGAGCTTTTCTAAAACATTGAACTTAAAGAAGAGCTTTTACTAGCACATGGAGCTGAAAGAGGAGCTTTTACAAGCACATGGAGCTTAAAGAGGAACTTTTACAAGCACATGGAGCTTAAAGAGGAGCTTTTACTAGGACATGGAGCTTAAAGAGGAGCTTTTACTACCACATGGGGCTGAAAGAGGAGCTTTTACTACCACATGGGGCTGAAAGAGGAGCTTTTTCTAGCACATGGAGCTTAAAGATGAGCTTTTACTAGGACATAGAGCTTAAAGAGGAGCTTTTACTGGGACATGGAGCTTAAAGAGGAGCTTTTACTGGGACATGGAGCTTAAAGAGGAGCTTTTACAAGCACATGGAGCTTGACACGTTTTTACTAGCACAGGGATTTTGACAAGCTTTCACTTCAAGCAGAGCTTTCACTAGCACCTGAACATCTTAAACAAGTATAACTATCTTAAATGAGCAAGTGCACGGCTGGTATGAACAACTATTTCAGGTTGACTAACACAGAGACTACTGTGTTTAGGAAAGCGCTGTGTGGGAAGCAGCTTGAATGCAATTGTGGAAATGAGCTAGGTGACATAAACATATTGATAACTGATAAACTCTGTTAAAGTTTAGGTTGAAGTTGAAGTTAAGGTTAGGACCAGGGTTAAGGTTAAAGTAAATTTTAAATTGAAATTGCAAATTGCAAACAGCTTAACGTGTTCTACCTAAGTAAAACCATATTATTAAAATAAGTAGGGGTGTGTGTGTGTGTGTGTGTGTGTGTGTATATATATATATATATATATATATATATATATATATATATATATATATATATATATATATATATATGTATGTATGTATGTATGTATGTGTGTGTGTGTGTGTGTGTGTGTGTGTGTGTGTGTATGTATGTGTGTGTGTGTATATATATATATATACATACATACACTAATCTATACTTTTACTATAATATACTATTTCTGTGCTGACTGCTTCTCTTTCCCTTTGCCTTTGTAACAATGTGAATTTCCCCATTGCAGGACAATAAAGGATTAGTAATGATTCATGTCTTTGCATATTTACCTACTAACTATGTGATTTCTATGAAACAGCATGATAAAGTGTTACCTATTCCTGTTTTAGGTCAAAAAGTTGTGGTTTCAACACTCAGATCTGTCCTCTGTCTTCAGAGCAACTCCTGAACAAAAGGTGAAATTACAGGCAGCGCTGTGTGTGATTGTGAACATACCCTCAGTAACCATCCTGCGATCAACGACAGCAGCTGAACAGACTCCAGTCATGAACGCATGTCCTCACACGCATGTGTAGCTCTGGCTACTGTGTGCTTTCAGGCACCGAACACACATCCAAAACCACATAGTGTGTGCAGGAGGCGGAGAGGGTGGAGAATGAGAATGAGATGAAGCTAAAGACTCGGCGAGACTCAAAGGACGAGAGAGGAAGCCGGCCTGACCTTCCTCACCCCGTCCCCTTCTGCTCCAACATCTGGTTTGTCCATCCTTAGGCCTATATGTGCTGCTTTTGGCACACACATAGTCTAGTTACACATGCAAACACATGCATTTATTATAAAAAATAAATAAATACTGTACACAGGCACTCTCGTGTCCATCAGTCTTCTTGCACGTCATTATTCATAGTCATCCTTCTATGAAAAGAGTGAGGCAGAAATTGTTTTTTTCAGAATCAGAAACAGCGGTTTGCTTGTAGAATAACCACTTTGGGTTCCCTAAAGAATCCCTTTCAATTAAGAGTTCTTTGCAGAACCAAGCTTTATTTGAGATACATCCAGGGCCAGAAAACATTTTGAAACATTTATTTGTGTGTACCTGCACCCTCCCTTCTCCTTGTTCCTTCTCTTCCTTCATGAAGAACTCCACTTCTCTCCCCAAAGCTTTTCTTTCCTCTGAGGCTGACACACCTGCCCTCTTGATCTCTTACAGCACTTCAGAAGCAAGACTTTTCCAACCCCTTATTTAGAGTGTCTGAGACAGAGCTTAGAGAGAACGACCAAGGAAATGCACTCTGCCCCCTAGTGTGCCTCCCCCAGTCAGGCTGCATCTCATAATATTGAGGAAATTTGGGGGTTTAGGACCCATTAAGATACATTTACATGTGCTGGCGTAGCTACCAGTGCAAAAACAATGTTACTTCAAAGTAGTTTGAATTTCCCTTAGACATGTGATTACAACAGTGGTGCTATTCAGATTTGTGTTGAGATGAACTGGGACAATTTTTCTATCACTGCATAAGAAGCTATTTTCTCTTATGTAGAAAAATGTAGACTTAAAAAGGCCAAAAACTACAACAAACCTCTATCCCATCTCATTTCATTTATTCTGAATATTAATTTATATTATTCCATTAATTTGAATATCTATATATATATATATATATATTTTTTTTTTTTTTTTTTTTCTAAAATTTAATATTTTATTTGGTGACACATTTCTCATTAGTTCTTTTACACACTTTGTGCAATTTAATCTTTTATGTACTTAATAACATGTGATAAAATCCCCAACCTCTTCTTTTCATATTTTAAAAACAGTGGGTCTGAAATCCCAGAATGTGCCTTTAAATAAATTGGAAATGCATTTAAGCAAAGTTCTCCACTGAGATGTTATTAATCATTTTTTGATATTGAGCATTAGACATATTACCATCATCACAATACAGGAATCAGGGAAGTGATTGATCAGTGCACTAAAGAATGTACATATACCTTAAAGAAGTTGACTGAGAAATAATTAAGAAATTGTGGGTCATCCAAAGGTCATTTATGTGTTGATTTGAGTTTTCTTTTTCCAACAGTCTCAGTCGTCTCAGCTCGTGATGCCATTTCAGATCATAATAGGCCCTCCACTGGCCCTAAATGTCATATTGCTGAATGCAGACAGGGTTAAAATCAGGTTTGCTGTGTTCTTTACTGTTATTCTTTGCGTGCACGTTGAGTCGATGCATCGTGATACATCCTCAGGAACCATAATTACATTAGGTGGAAAAGATGTTGGGGATGTAGGGAGGGGGCTCATCCTATTTTGTGGAAATGCTAAAACTCCAGGAGGTCCAACAGCCAATTAAATAAGCACCAATCCAACTCCTCCTTACCCCCACAGATCCTGCTCTCCTAAACTCTGCATCCCACCCCTACTCAATACTCATTCCTCACCAAGAGAGAGAGAGAGAAAAAAGGGGGGTAGTGCTTTCCACTGAAATCTCCTGTGCCTCTGTCTGCCAGTCATAGCCATGGGCTACTGGAGGTGGAGCAAGCAGACCAAAGAGCAGAGGAAGGGGGCTGAGACTTCAGATATGGCCGGTAGCCTACATGTCAGTTGGGTATTGTCTGCAGTGGGCCCAGAGAGTGCAGTTTAGCCCAGAGCCCTTCAAATCTCAGGCCTGACCATCTAATGCCTCCCTTCCAGCTGTTAGGGAGGAGCTGCTGATGGAGTTTTATTTCATCACAATTTTATCAACATGATTGAATCTCGTCTGAATTTGATTACAAATACTTTTCAAACTATTTTTAATACATTTTTGAGAAAATCGTTTGTGAGAATTCACCTCTGAGCCAGAGTTATAATGTTCAAGCTGTGGAAGACTGGTTCTAATCAGACTTTACATAAAAAAACAGCCCAAAATAGGAAAACAGTTATACAGTTTTTATAGTTTGTAAACTTTTTAAGGTTCTTTGCACTTGTGTGCATCATTTATATGGAGTTTTTTTTAAAAGATGTGTCCATTGAAAGGTTTTGTAGAGAGCCAAAATGATTTTTCAGTGTTATTGCTCAAAATAACTCTCTATTGTTACATTTAGCACATTTTCATGCTATTTAAAAGATGTTCCACACTGAGTCTCAGCAGTCAGATGGACACCAAAGAGAAGTTTAGAGGCTTAGCAATAGCAAAGACAATTGATCACTGGCTGTCAGTCATTACTGCTTTCAAATATTTCTTTTATTTAAATTAAATATAACCAACACAGGTTGAATTGTTGAATAGAATTGTTGAAGTTACATTCCTTTACTGTCCAGTGTGTAATCACATAAATACAATGTTACACAAATTAATTAACAGTTATTCTTAATTCCATTGACTGACCACATGCCATTTTGTCCACATGTAGAAAATAATAATAATAATAATAATAATAATAATAATAATAATAATAATAATAATAATAATAATAATAATAATAATAATAATAATAATAATAATAATGAACACCAAACTGAAGGGCAGCACTTATTTTCTTGGGTTAAATGAAGAATGGGATATTTTAAGGTTGCAAGTAATTATGAAAGTTATATTTATACATAATAGAACAAAAATAATACACAGAAATAATCCAAGTTTTGATTTAAGGTTAACTAATGTTTATCATGTGCTGTGAAATAATATGTAATTAAAACAAGATGTAAACAAGATCAAAATGTTTAGAATGTTAAGTTTATTGAAGCTCAAATAACAAAGAAAAAACATGGATTTATAATAAATTGTGAATCATTCCATACACACTGTAGATTTAACACTTACCACGTCTTTGAGGAGCTGATGAGGGTTTAGATTTTACAAAGACATGAACAACCTGGGTGTTTTCCTCAAGGCTATCAGAAGACATCAGAACCGTGATACATCTAAAACATCCAGTAAGACCAGTCTGTGTTTTCGGGTTGCGGAAATGTGATTCACTTGCCTTTCAGTGATAAATCTTCTTCCAACAAATTTCACCAGATGAGGAGCAACTTAGCTGACCATAAAACTAACTGCCCGGTCGGACTCTTAAACTCAGTTCGACAGGACTGAATGACTGATTTTTATTCGTCTGAATTGGCACCACTGTGTAAAATGACTACATTGAAGGTGTTAGGAGACCAATCCTGGGTGAAGGCTGTCCTAAACCTGGAAGAAATATCAGAAAGCTCTCACTGCAAGAAAGCAAGAATAAAAATGGAATTCAACATTGGTCCAGAGGAAGGAATGTCAGTGATATTCCGTGACATCCAACTTTTCCAAAATAACTGATGCATAGCTTCTGTGTCACAATGTCTATTTCCCACATCTAGACCACGTTAAGAGCCACTGATTGTTTCTCCTGTTGTTGGCCTTTAAGAAGTTTCGCATGTTTTAAAACTTCTAAACTTCTGCAGGAGAAACTATAGAGCAGAGTAAATACTGATCACCAACAATAATACCTGCACAGTCTTAAAGATGGAAAAGACTCATAAATGCCCAGATGAAGCCACACTGCTGGATGCAATGTCGACTACACTTTTCCTTCTTTGGGCTGCATTATATTTCTTTGCAAGCTAAACGTGCAACTGCCGCAGGGGGGCGAGAGAGGCGTCGGCCCTGAGAGCGGGGCTTTTCCACCGGACAAGGTGGCAGCAAAAGTAAGACCGTGTTTAGTTACACAGACGTTTATAAAACCTCTTAAATAATTTAACAACACGCGTTCAAGCGTTACAGACCAAACCCCAGACCCATTCTCTCACACATCAGAATATGAGCAAACTCGGTCCAGAAACGATCAGACAGGTTCAGTCACATTAGGTGTGCAACTGAGCCTCCCAGCCAGGCCAGCTGTTTTAAACACCCACATCTGCATAACTAGGAAATACCTCAACGTTGACGATTGTGTCTTGCTGACCAATTCCCCTTCTCATTTCAGTGGTCATTTATTTTAGTCCACTCTGGCATTTGTGCCATTTCATTTTAGTGCTTCTCCTACTGATCTTCAGCTCAGTAAGTTAAGATTTTGCTGCTTTATAATAATATTGATGTTCTTTCACTCCTGCTTTTTTATTAAGCATCGAAATTTACTATAAATATATGCTGGATTGCAAAATAAAAGCTACAGGTGTCGCCAGCACACAGATTAAGTGTAGACCCCATTTTAGTCTAGTCTAGATTACGACCCCAATAATAATGCCGGGAAAACGAGACCAACATTGTGGGCTCTAACTGATCATGTGTGAGTACTTAACAAAACAGCGAGTTCATAGAAGCTACAATCATAAGATCTGAATTGAAATAAAAAATGAAAGTCCGAGTTACACTCCAAAACTGTGTG